>CM038215.1:150989352-151085295 GCA_021442155.1 Cymbidium sinense
AACCGCATCTAAAGTCCTCACAAATGAGGGTGAAATCTCCGGGCAAAGGTCTTATCTACTATTCCATCCGCTTCTAAAAATTTCACTAACACTAAATCAAACTCTCTTCATCGAGAGGTCGGTGGAAGCGAATTTTCGAAGCCCACAAAAAAAGGATAAAATTATTGTTCTTCTTAAAGATAAAAGTCATCAATTTATTTTTGATGTTTATTATGTTGTGGTCATGAAGAGAAATATTTTAAGCTCAAGGCAATTACTTGAAAGTTGATATAATATTCATATGAAAGATAAAATGCTCAATATTAAATTTAATTTAAATGAGTTATTTGTCTGAGTGGAGAAGACGACAAGTAATAGAATGTTTATTCTTAGTATAAAGAATGGTGTAATGAAATCCTTAAAGATATGTGTTAAAGATCCGTCGCGACTTTGGCATATGATGCTTGAGCATTTAAATTTTAGAGTTCTAAATAATATGTAAAAAAATAAATGGTACATGAGTTACCTAATATCAATCATTCAAATCAAATTTGTGAAGATTGCATACTTGGAAAAGCAACCTATAAAAGTTTTTCAATTGAAGCAAGCTTAAGTACAAAGAAGTTTCTTTATTTAGTTCACATGGATGTATGCGAGCTTATTGCTCTAACATCTTTCAATAAACATCTTTATTTTTTTTATTTTTATTGATGATTATTCATGAAAAAGCTTGGGTTTATTTTTTTGACAAAAAATCACAAGTTTTTTTTTTTTGTGTTTTAGAAATTTAAGACAAGTATGGAGGAAGAAAGCGATTATTCATTGAAATTCATTTGATTAGATCAAGATAAATTTACTTCAAAAATATTTGAAGATTATTATGAAGAGCATGCCATTCAACATCAAGTAACATCACATTTTTTACCCCAAAAAATGGTGTAGTGAGAATAAAAAATCATATTATGATTAATGTGTTGCAAAGAATGATTACAAATAAAAATATGCTTAAGGAATTTTGAGCCAAGATAGTGGCATGTGCTTATATTCTCAATCGGTGTCCAACTTCAAGCTTACATGATATGTCATTACAAGAAACATGGACATGGAGAAAAGCCAATTATCTTCAATTTGAAGGTATTTGAGATTATTTCATAACATATTTCTAAACGAAGAAGAACTGAAAGGATGAAAAAAGTTCAAAACTCATATTTATTGTCTATTATTCTAAATTATATAAATTATGTGATCCTAGCAATTCAAAATTATTTTCAAATAGGATGTGGAGTTTGATGAAGATGGATCATGTAATTGACAAAAATTATTTAAAAGGAAGAGTGAGTACTTATGGAGCTACAAGATGAAGAGCAGTTATCTATATATTTGCAAATTCTCTAAGTACAAGTACCTCTCTAAAAGACAATCAAAGAAAAATAAGACAATAAGTTTTAAATATCTTTATGAAGTAACTCATAAGCTTCACTTTGCTTGGTTAATTGCAAATAGTGAGCCATTAAAATTTAAAGAAGCCATAAAAAAAATGAAAGATGGTGACGCACAATGGATGAAAAAAAATCAAATCTTTAATGAAGAATGATACATGAGAGTTCACAATGATATCAAAAAGATATAAAATAATTGGTATATGGGTATACAAAATAAAGAAGAATGCAAAAGGTGGAGTAGAAAAATATAAAACATGTCCAGTGGCAAGCAACATAAAGGCATTGACTATAGTAAGGTATTTACACATGTTATTCACATAGAAACTATTCACTTGATTATTTCTCTTATCATACAAAATGATTGGCTTATTTACTAATTAAATGTGAAATATGCATTTTTTTTTAAATTCATTGAAGAAGAAGTATAAGTTAAACAACCTTCGTATATATCGAAAAGAGTCAAGAATCAAAAAAATTATAAATTAAGAAATATGGCTTAATCAAGCTAAGGACATGGAATGCAAGAATCAATCATACTTCAAGTAAAATGAATATAATCTTCAATGTAAGAAGCATACTAATAAATATATATTACTTATTTTCTTATATGTAGATGATATTATTTTTATAAGCACTAACAAACTTTTATTCAAGGAGTTTATGCAAATTATGATGAAGAATTTGAGATGATAAATATTGAACTTATGTCATTAGTTCTTTGAATTGAGGTAAAACAAAATTAAGAAGGCATATTCATCACGTAAGAATTATATGCAAAGGAAGTTCTCAAGAAATTCAATATGAATAATTGCAATCCAATAAACACACCAATGAAATATAGTAACAAACTATCAAAGAAAGAAGATGGGTAAGTAGTAGATCTAATTATGTTTAGAAGTTTAATCAAAAGCCTAACACATCTAACATGCACAAGGTCTGGATATTTTAAATGCAGTTCGAATAGTTAGTCACTACATAGAAATTAATCCTATGAGATGCACCTAAAGACGCCCAAAGAGGGTTCTTCAATATATTAAAAGTATATCAACTCATAGACTTTTATATTCTTATTTTAATGAATTTCAAGTTACATGATATTCAGACAGTGATTGGGCTGGCGACTAAGATGATAGAAAAAATATATGCAAATCTTTTTTTTTTATATATATATAGGTTACACAACATTCACATGGCATTAAAAAAATGACTAATTTTTTGCTCTCACTACTAATGTAATATATTACTTATCATGTGTGCCATGCAATATGGCTAATGACATTCTTAGGTTAAAGCTACTAAAGTCTTTTTGATAATAAATCATAAATAATATTGTCATAAAATTTGATTCATCATGAAAGAAGCAAACATATTGATATTTATTTTTTATTATTTAAAAGACCAAATTAAGGATCAAGAATTCAAGTGGATTATGTAAGCATTGAAGATCAAGTTGCAAATAGTCTCACGAAAGCATTAACTATGGAGTTATTCATAGAATTACAGATACTCCTTAGTGTAGTAAATAAAAATTTTGTTTTAAGGGGGAGTATTTGAGAAATTAAACTAAAATTTATTAATTATTCTAAATATTTATATAAGAAAATCTGAAGAGAAAAATATAAGTACTATTTATTTAAGAGTCTTTCTATATTTTGCATATACTAGAATCTAGGAAACTTTATTTAATAATTATTATACAATTCTCTAGATCATGCTAGTATATAAAAAAGCTCTCTAGAAAGATTTTTTGTACAAATATAAGTAGCCCTTAAGCCTTCTCATTTTGAAGAAGAAAAGTAAGACAAAAATTTCAATCAAATTTCTCTTTGTCATCCACAGCAAATTTTTCATTGCCCTCTTTATTCTCCACACATATTTTTCTATCCAAAGCAACCAAGAAGTCACATTTGCTTGATGGATGTTACTGTAGTTGTATTCATATTTCCTTCTCCTGCGCACAAAATTATGCTGCAGACCAAGACCTCAAAGCACCCAAAATTAATTTGGACGGTGAAATGATCAGTTTGATCGGCTCTTGAGAATATTACGTGTGGATCAGTTCTGGAATCTCCCGAGTCTATTGTTTTTTTTTTTTAGAGGGCTGTGACGTGGACTTCGCGTGCGAATCCGCACGTAATATTCTAAACGTGTATGGGCTAGAAATGGCTTTAAGTCCTCCCATCACTGTTTTCTTTAACACATGATAAAAAAACACTCTATTTTCCGTGACATGACTTCAAAATGAAATAAAATTAAAATTTTATTTACAAATGATTTCATCCCAAGCATAGTATAATTCAACAGTCCACGTCAATAGCCTGAAAGCAGTTTTACATCCGTGTATCACGAGTATATATTACGTGGACTCAAAGATTTCATTTTTTTTAAATTAAAAAAAAAATTTGATTGAATCGGACGCATGACTTGTAATAAATTTTCGTGTATCACATGTCTTTCAACGCATCCGGACTCCGCACGTATAATTACGAAGGGAAGCAAGTATTCTTCTATGCAAATAATACATTCATTTCTGTGGATTGTGTTAGTGAAGCAGTTATTTACGATAGTTACATATTTACTAATGGAGCAGCCTCCGTGGTTTGTCGAGGCCGTTGAGAGAATGAAAAAAGAGTTCTTCTCTCCCTCGACAGATCACTTTGCCCTCCGGCCAGTTTCTACATATGAGACAGCCTGGGTCGCCATGGTGCCTGATTCAGATGACCCGACCCGTCCGATGTTCCCGGAGTATTTGGATTGGATTCTGCGCAGCCAAAATGCTCTAGGCTTTTGGTTTGAAGATCATGTTCGTGGGCAACAAGTTGATCTTGATCTTGATCATCACGAACTTATAAATTATAAACATCAAATGGAGCCGAGCTGATCTTATGGCCACCCTTGCCTGCTTAATTGCTCTCAAAACTTGGGAGATTACAGGTTTCTCTTACAAAATAAATAGGTAAAAGCACATATATATCATATATTACTATATCTTCGTATCATACGAAGGATTTATAAATTATTTCATATATACGTACTTATGCGTGATCAGGACTAAAATTTCTCGAAGACAATATAGAGGCGGTATTGAGAGCATGAAAATGAACAAAAGGATGGTGATGAAGCTGGGTTTCAAAAGTGGTTCTTGATGGTTGAGCTTCTAAAGGCCAAAGGCTTGAAAATCAATAACGGACTATTTGTTGGATATAAACAGAATGGAATAAAATTTAAGAGGGAAGAGGATGAGATAATAGAGAGAGTTATCATGAGAGAGATCGCATTTGAAAACTGCAATAATTCAGAACATTTCCGCTCACCATCGGCGACCGCATGTGCTTTCATGATCACAGGAGACGAAGCTTATAAAACTTATCTTCAACACTTGGCAACCGATTGCCACAAGGGAGGTATATATGTAGTCTACGTTTATATATATATATTCAGATATATATTTTAGAGGCACACATATTTATATATATAAGATATATATTTTAGAGGCTCACATATTTATATAACTAGTAGATAAATTTTAATATTTAAATAAATAATATGTGAATCTTTAATATCATTTTAAGATTGTCACTATCAACGTCTTTTTTAAAGTGGAATATTCACTTATGAAAAAGTGCTATACATATAAATATAAAAATTTGAGTTTTAAATATTCAAAATATAAGAATTGTTTGGTATGTGTATAAAATCTTTTTATTGTATATTAGAATGGTGGGATCATTTTTATAACATATATTCTTAATTCATATTTTATGTACTATTCTTCAATATAATTAAATTATTAGATATTATAACTGAATTAATATATATATATATATATATATATATGAATGAGTAAACAGTATAGTTAAACTAATAGATATTCAAATATATAATTACTAAAAATTATTTTAAATGCATAATAATTTAATATTATTGTCTAATAATTTAGCAATATTTATCGAATAGTTCATTTGTTGAATTGTTCATAATATTATATAATAATTTAGTTATATTGAAGTGTAATATATTTTAGATGAAATAAAAAAAAACATATCACAAAGTAATCCCATCCTGATATAATATGCATCATAATACATCTACACAAAGTAAAAGAAATATTTTGTAATCTTTAATCACTATCATCGGCATTAATTATCATATTATTTTATAATCTTTTTCATTAATATTACCAATTTCTTAGTTCTATGTAAGAAAAGTCCTTGGCTGATTAAAATATTTTTCTTTCAGAGAAAATTCTGATTAAATATTTTATTAGGATAAATTTTAAAATCTTTAAATTTAATTTAACAGGATTATAATACATAAGAAATTTTTATTAAAATAATCTCAAAAGAAATAGAATGATTTTGAAACTCATCATGACTTAAAATTTTATCTTTTTTTAAATAATGTAAACTTTATATTAATATTTTTTGCATGGCTCATTTGATCAAGTGTAAATAGAAACATAATCTAAAAGCACAATTAATTTTAATTATTTAAAAATAGCTTAATTTTATTTATGTAATATGTATGTGCAGTTCCTCCCATATACGTAGTAGACAAAGATATCATAAAGCTTTGTGTAGTTGATCACTTGGAAAGGCTTGGATGTGCAGAGCATTTTACTAAAGGGATTAGTGACGTGATGCACCACCAATACAGACATTTTTTATTTTATTCATTATTTCAATATAAATTTGACGTCAATGTTCATTATAATATCAAAGTATATCTATTTTCTTATTTAAATAAAATTATATTATGTTACCATAAAATTTGATAAAATTTGATTCATAAATTTTTTAGAAGAAGAAGCTCTATTGATGAAGTTTATATGATTGATTTCAATATTTACATTTCTTCATAGAAAATGGATGGCAGAAGAATCAAAATTCTCAAAGAAAGATGATATTGCATTCCAAATCTATAAAGATTCTTTAGCCTTCGACTTTTAAGAATGCATGGCTATGAAGTTTCTCCAAGTAAGTTGACTACTGAATTATTTGAAACTTTATAAAATATTAATAAATGAATATTAATTAATCCACAACTAAATGTGCAGTATAGTTTTGTTTTTCACTTAAATGCACATGATTGGTGAAGTAGCTAATCAATATGGCTTTGTACAGGAGGTTTTTGGTTCATTGATGATGAGAAATTGCTATCATATATGAAACATAATCATGCTCTCTTTCTAGGCCCTATGCTTAGCATTTACAAAGCATCACATATTGCATTTCCGTAAGATTATGAACTTGATAAGGCTGGAGTATTCGCTCGACACATCTTGCGACGGGAATCATGGGCATGAAATCCTAAAATAAAGCGATATTTCGCTTACATCATCTAAATTTGTACAAGAGGTGAATCAATATAATAAGTAATATTTATATATATTGAATTCTTTTATTTGAAGGGTTATGCTTATGATTGGGCATGAGTTAGAACATAAATGGCTAGCTCGAATGGATCATTTGGAACAGGTTGTACATTGAAAGAGGAGGGGTTTATCTCTTTCATATTGGAAATAAAGCTCCTTGCAGGTAAATGTCAAAGGAATTTAATTAGATAGGTGTACACTTATTTTTGATGATCGAATAAAATGCAGAATCTTACAAAATGAAGGCTTACTCCAACTTGCCGTTGATAATTTTATGACGAGGCAATTGGTATACAAAAGGAGCTTAATGAACTGCAGGTAGTTTATTGTAATATAAAAGAAAACAAAATATGCCTCTTTATCTCACACTCTAAAATGAATTTCCTCTCTATCTATTTTCTTTTAAAAATCCTTCCTGATTTATATATAAAGGTGGTCCAAAGATAGTGGCCTCTCCACGATAGGATTTGGAAGAGAGAAGACATCATACTGCTATTTTGCCATGGCTTCTTCAATTTGTTTCCCTCTTAACATAGATTCAAGAATAGAAGCATTGAAATGTGCAATATTGATTACAATTACAGATGATTTCTTCGATGAGGAAGGCTCACTGCATGAATTATCCATCCTAACAAATGTCGTGTAGGAGCATATTATACCCCTGAAGAATTGATCATTTTGTTGGCTTATTTTATCAATCATATTCTCTCAATGAGTAATTAAACATTACTTTTATAATACAAAAATATATTCAATGATTAAAATCTTGGTATTCATTCATATCTTTTCACCTAAATCATTGACTCTATATAATTTTATTATTATCTTATATAAATAGTTATTATCATTTCTAATATTTCAAGGATTTCTATCATATAATTGCTTTATATTTGCTGTAATTATCTTAATTTTTTTAAATAGTTTAATTGAATATAACCACCAAAAACTTAACTTAGTGATATTATTTTGATCTCTAAAGTGAAGGTCTATAATTTAGATCCTTTAATAAAAATAATTTGTGAAATATTGTAAATTCATTAACAATTTTTTTCTATCTTAGATAATATAAATATTGTAAATGCATTATGATGCTATATATTATTTCCATTTGATAAATTCTTTAGATATTTTTAAAATTTACCTTATTATGTCCATATACACATTTCAAAAAAGGTATATAGATAGATTAAGTTTATAGAAGCTTAGTGGACTTATTAACCAATTTTGACCATCATTATCTATTTAAAAATCATAGATGGGAAGGAGATTGTCTAACAAGCTATAGCAAAGCTATTTTTACTGCTCTCAACAACTTGGTTCATGATATTTCTCTTAAATCCTTCAAGACATACATGATGTGAAGAATATTCTTCAAGATGCTGTGAGTTCCACATCAAATTTTCACAATATTATTTTTCACAAAATATACATTTAAGAAGCTAATCAATACAATTATGATATTATTTTTTGGTTATGAAGTGGAAAGAAATATTCAAATCGTGGCTGAAGGAAGCAGAGTGGTGCAAAACTTCTCATCCTTCAATTGATCAATATTTTGAAATTGCCAAGAGGTCGATTGCGACGTGATAATTCTTGCAGATGTTATTTAATAAACTCAAAGTAGACATTGAAGGGTGTTATTGGGACTTGAGCAATACTATGATTACCAAATGTCTTATGATTTCATGCCGCTTATTGAATGACTTAGAGAGCTATAAGGTTTATCTAATACACTTTATTATTTATTATTCTTTTTTCTTTTTTTTTTTCTTTTTTTTTGTTATAGTAAAACAAGCTGAATCAGTTAGAACTTGCTGAATTTGAGTAAAAAAAAATAGTGTTCTTGTAAACTTATAGCCACAATTTTTATTGGATAATGGCTAAGTTGATAGTCACCTGATTATTAGTTATTAGGATAAAAAAAAAACTTTCGTACATTTGACTTTAGTTATTAATGTGTAAAAAAATATTATTAAGAGATTGTTACAACTTATATAAAACTAAGCATAGTTCAACATTTAATATGTTTTATTAGAAATTAGAAATTTTCTATAATTGATAAGCCATATGTTTGTCTAAACATTTTTGAAAGTTAAAATTCTAATAGGCTAAATGACTAAATCATAGTGATTATTTAGCATCAAATGATGTGATGTTATTACAATGTGATTAATTTGCAGAAAGAAGCCAAAGTTGGAAAACCAAACACAGTTCTACTATACTTAAAAGAGAATCCAGGTGCCAAGATTGATGATGCCTTTGCTTTTGTAAGGAACATATTGGAAAAATATAAAGAACTTCTTCAACTGATGTCCAGAATTGCAGGGTCGATATGCCCAGAGTGGAAACTTCTGCATCTATCTTGCTTAAAAGGTTTCAGATGTTCTTTAACTCTATGAATGCATTCGACTCACCAACCTGTTAGTCCAAAGCATTAACAAGGCAATCTATGAACCATTAATGATGAAGGAAACAACAAGACAATCTAATAATTTCATTAGCAAGGAATTTTAACATGTAAAACCTAAAGTTTCGAGTAAAAAAATAAAGATTGATAGAGCTACGAAGAAGAGTGCACTATGGTCATTTGATTTGAATAAATGGATGTATCAACGGACAGATAAAAAGCTTCTAAAGCCAACTTTTGCATGCTCTTTTATGGCATGCAATACTAACACAAATATGCTTTGGAAGTAGTAGCTAGAGATCTTAAAGCTAGAGCAGATAACGAAGAACATGAGACAACTATGCACTATACAAATTACTATATTTATATATACCTCTTTAAGTTTTGAATTTTAATGTTTGAATTATCTGAGGCATGTATCTTATTGATATTTCTCTTAAAGTACTTGGATTTTCTAAATTAAAATAGATATTATAAATTTTTAATCATTTATTTTTTAAGGCTTGTTAACTACATATACATTAACATACCATTTAGTCAAGTCGGATGCAAAAGTGGAGGGTTGCGTTAGGTAGTCGACTGTAAAATTTGTCGAAATATTCATGACATGAATCCTTTAAATCATTGTGTTAATGCTAGAGTCCCAAGCGATCTGTATATGGCGAATCTGATGAAAATGTGAAAAAGCTGTATCAGCAGTGTTTAGGGTTCCCTTATGAGTTGGTCCATGAAACTAGAATTAGGTTAGGATCTTGGAATATAGGTTCATAATTATTAATGATATTATGGTTCATAAATAGATAAATATTTTATGTGTTCAAGAAACTAAATGGGTTGGTGAGAAGGCCAAGGAGATTGATAGTTTAGATTTTAAACTTTGGTATTCAGGTAAAAGTCGAACTAGAAATGGTGTGGGTGTGATTATAGATAAAAGTTTGAAGGATAATGTTATAAGTATTAATAGATGTGGAGATAGAATTATAGCTTTAAAGATTATTGTTGATATAAGATTATCAATGTTATAAGTGTCTATGAGTTTGGAGGTAAAGAAAAATGAATTAGAGGGATTTATACAAGATACCTCTTAGAAAAAGTATTTATTGGGGAGATTTAAATGGACATGTTGGTAGAGTGGTAGAAGATTTTAAAAGTATTCATGGTGGTTATGAAGTTGGAGTGACTAATGAAGAAGGTGTATATAGATTTTGCTTTAGCTTATGATTTTATAGTTAATACTTTATTTAAGAAAAGAGATGAAATAGTAATACTTATAAAATGGATCTAGTAAAACGATTGATTATTTTTGATAAGAAAAATAGATCGTTTAGATTGTAAAAGGTGAAGGTCATTCCAAGTGAAATTTTAAGTACCCAACATCGAATTAGTTTTAAATTTTAAGATGAAAGGTTGTAAGAGAAAAATAGATTAAATTAATTGTATTAGATGGGGACACTTAAAGAACACTAAAATAAAATATTTTAAGAGCAAGCTATAAGAAATTAGAGTTTGGGATGTTCATAAAAAACTAGTTATGTGGGAAAAATATCAAGTGTTATTAAATAAGTTGCTAAAGATGTGCTTAGAATCTAAAGGAAAAACTTCTTTAATAAGAATAGTTGGTGGTGGAGTCAGTGTGCAAGAAAAGATAAGAAATAAGAAGCATTGTTATAAAACTTGGTTTAGATCTAAAACTCAAGAATTGGGAAAGATATAAAATGGCACAGAGATTCTAAGAAAGCAATATATCTTTAAAAAATTTAACTTTTAGTGATTTATACAATAGATTAGATACCAAAGAAGGTGAAAGATGTATGTATAAGTTAGCCAACCAAAGAGATAGGAGAAGTAAGACATAGTTCAAGTGAGGAGTATTAAGGATGAAAATAATAAAGTGCTTTTCTTAGAAAAGATATTGAAAATAGGTGGATGATGTATTTTAATAAACTTTTCAATGAAGGATTTGAAAATCGATTGATTTTAGCATAATACCCTAAACAAAATAGAGAATTTCATTTTATCGTATTAGTAAATCGAAGTGAAGCTTTAAAGAAAATGAAATAAGAGCAGGATAATATTCCAATAGAAGTGTGGAAATGTTTAGGAGATCAAGGAATTTCTTGGCTTACAAATCTTTTAATGTTATTTTAAAGACTAAAAAGATGATGAGTGGAGAAAGAGTTTGTTGGTTCTATATTTAAGAATAAAGGTGATGCACAAGAGTGTGCAAATTATAGAGAGGAATTAAGTTAATGTTATACATTAAAATTATGGGAGAGAGTAATTGAGCATAGTTTGTGTAAGTTTCTCACATGGTTTGGTTTCATGCCGTAGATCTACTATGGATGCTATACATTTGCTAAGAGGTTTGATGGAGAAGCATAGAGAAAATAAGAAGGATCTACATATGATATTTATTGATTTAGAAAGCTTATGATAAAGTCTCAAGAGATGTTCTTTAGGAGAGTTCTATAAAAAGTTAATATTAATTATATTCAAGTCATTAAGGATATGTATCTTATACGTCACTTGTGTCCAAACACAAGGAGGATTGACAAAATATTTTCCTATTTGGTTGGATTACATCAAGGATCAACATTAAGCCCTTATCTTTTACCTTAGTTATGGATGTTCTTAGGCATTTACAAGAAGATGTACCTTGGTGTATGTTTTTTGATGACATTCTTCTTGTTGATAAGACTAGAGAGGAGTCCAGAAACTTGAATTATGGAGGTTAACTTTAGAGTCTAAAGGTTTCCGTTTAAGCAAATCTAAACTATATGGAGTGTAATTTTAGTTGTAGAAGTTTTAGTGGTAGTGTTTGACTTTAGGTGATCTAGTCATTAATAAGAGTGAGCGATTGATATATTTAGGCTTTCAAAATGATGGTGAAATAGATGGAGATATTATTAGTAGAATTCAAGTTGGATGGTTGAAGTGGAGGAATGCATCGGCCTATTATGTGATGAAAAGTTCCACTTAAACTTAAGGAAAATTTTATAAAGATGGTGACCTAAATGACTGGTGCGAATGTTGGCCAATAAAAGAGAAACATAAGACTAAGTTAAGTATGCAGAGATGAGGATGCTGGTGGATGAGTGGCTTTACCTTAGATAGAATGCAAAAAATGAGTATGTTGAAAAAGTTGGGTAGCTCGATAGATAAAGGGAGAGTCACCTTAGATGGTTTGGCCACATAAAGCGTCAGTATGACCCGGGAGAGTAGATGCATTAGATTTGCCTTATGTTAAGAAAGGTAGAGGTAAACCTAAAAATCTTGGTTAAGATGTATAAAAATTGATCTTAGTATACATGATTTAAATGAGAATTTGACACATAATAGGACACAATGGAGAAGAAGGATTCATATAGCTGACCCCACCTAGTGGGATTAAGGCTTGTTGTTGTTGTTGTTGTTGTTAACTACATATACATATTATAGTTATGTATTTATATATCGCTCTAATTCCTTTCTTGCTTATCCTATTATATCTTGATTACTTGAGCTATATAGCTCATAAAATGTTTATCATATTCATGACATATTATTATTATGGCAATTTATATTTATATAAGTGGCTTATCTTGTTTTCAATCTAAATTAGTTAAAAACTTAAAATGATATCGTGGTAAATCTTCAACATATTTATAAGTGGATCAATATTTAACAATATTTTAACAAAGATAAAAGTGACATCAAAACTTTCAGTAAGTGAAGTTCATCCACGGATTATCTATAAAAGCATTAATAGCCTGAGTGAAATTATAACTATGTCAAAGTAAATCACTATAATACTAGAGATAATTGAGAACAAAAAATTGGTGATAGAATGTACCTCTCTTAATTCTCCATAATGATGGAAAGAAGAACATAAAATGCCTTAAATTTCAGATTTAATCTGTGAATTCACCACATAGTACTATGAAATCTAAGCTTAAACAATTTTCATAGTTTTAAATATTTTAGAAATAATTATTGTTATCAAATATATTTTATTTTAAAATAAAATGATTTCAAACAACTCCTTAATTAACGAGATATGAGATGATGACTTTTTACTTAAAAAAATACTCAACGGTATGCATTGATTGTTTTGATCATTTAATAATTTTAAGACATCTTAATACCTTCATGATGTCAAAATTAAGTGATATCGAGCTCACTGGAATGCTCTTATGGAGAATCACATTTTGATCATTTATTTTATAAAATTTTGGACATCATTTGATCCCAAAAATAATGTCATATAGTTTCTAACGATACTTTCAAGCATTTGATTTGAGTCCATTTAGACTTAGATTAGAACATTTTTGGTATTCTAGAGTTCAACTCTTCAAAAGTTTATTTTTTGATAAGTTTATTAAAAAATAGATGATCCCAAAATTGATCAAATTATTCTAATTAAAATATTTAAGTCAACATTTGTATATAATGTTGTATCAATGATAATATATTTGAATATAAAATCAAATACATGTGATAATTTTTATATTACAACAAGATAGTTTTAGTAATTGTAATAGATTTGCTTATAGCTAAATATCCCCTTTAAATCAACACTAACAGTCTAGAAATAACAACTTTATCCAATTTAATAGATTCAAGTAATAAACTAAACATGGCTTATCGTCGAATCAAATATTAGTGCAATATGTTGATATTATGGGATGTCAAACTAATAATTTTTTTGGGGACATTTATGTATTTGACACATAACTCTTATATATTTAAAATCTAAATTTTTATATTTATTTAAATAATACTTAAATTTTTAATATTACAATAAAAATAATATCATCATCAATCTTTTAAAAGAAATAAATCATTTAATGTCTAAAAAAATATTATTTTTATAAATATCAAATTTCAAATACTATATATATAAATATATAAGAATTATGTTAGGTATATATATATATATATATATATATATTTAAAAAGAAAGAAGGCTGTAAAAAAATCCTCTAAAATAAATCCAATTAATTCCTATCATCCAAATTGAAATTCATGATTAAGATGAGATGATAGTACCATAAAAAAATTTAATTTTGAAGGAAAATTTACATACATATCACACAATTCTTATATATTTATACATCTAACATCTAAATTTTAATTTTACATATATAATATCTTAATCTTCAATATCACATCAAAAATATCATTTACACTCTCTTTTTAAAAGTGAAATATACATTTTAAAGTAAAGAGAAGTATTAGATAAATTATTATCTAATTTTAGTCATTAGATATGTAAATACATAAAAATTATGTGGTATATATGCAAATCTTATTAATATTGTTGTGTGATGTGTGTCTCAAAAATTATTACAGAGCTATATTCAAATTTTTGCTGTGTATTGATATACACAGTATATATACATATCAAATTTTTTTTAAATTTAAATATTATTTTAAATACTTTGAATTTTTGTATATAATATATGTATATAAATATTTTAAAGGTAATTAAAAAAACTAAAAAAAACAGCTCTAAGTCCGGACTCCACACCTAATAATCTCTCTCTCCTGGCACCTGATAAACCTGCGCTACAATGAGCTGGAGCTCACCGCTAGCCTCCTCTGCACCGACGATCTCCTCTCCTAGAAAGAAGCTCATTAAAGTCACAGGTAAGCTCTTTCTCTTCTTCTTCTCTCCCTTGCCTTAGCTTTTCTCGCGACTGGCCTGGGCCATTATTTTCCTTTGTCGGATAGCCTTATCCGGTAATATGGGTTTCAGGAGAAGGAAAGCCTCGCTCCCTCGGTGTTAAAGTCGCTTCATCATCGTCTGCAATATGGGCAGCAACCGTTGCAGGCATTGTTCTTGCTGCTTTCCTGCGGTGCTTACATAATGTTTGATGAAATGCTTACGTGGACTCTTTGTGTCAGGTAGTCTGCTGGCCGTGGATGCCGCAAAAGCTTTGCCAGCTGAGCTCATTTTGGTACTTATTTATGTCATTTCCTTGAAGCATGTTCTGTGATTTCTTTGTATTAGATCTGCCTAAGATAATTTGTTGAGTCATTCGTGATATAAAATTTACATTCAAATCAATGTGAGGACTACTTTATAAGGATTTCTAATGATGTTTTTAACAGACAAATAATCTAATTGATCTGTTTGATTCTTCTGGATATTATTGATATTTAATCATTTGAATCTATGGAGGTTGTGTGATGACTTGGCCGACATGTTATGATGTATTATCCATTTTGGCACAAACTATTTATATGAGAAATTATAACATACGTTTTTTCGGTTGCATCTAGATTTGATGTATTAGAGTACAGTGAGTGTATCGAGGTTTTTTTAAACGGGTTTTGAAGGGTTTTTAGCACTATGTACATCAATATATAACTAGTGCTCAAGGTATTTTGAGCATAATTTTAAAAGTGAAAAAATCACTGTATTGATTTTTTTTCATTTTTGAAATTGTGCTCAAAATACCTTGTATACCTATTGTCTATTGCCATACACAATGCTAAAACTATCCTGAAATTTAAAAAAAAATCTCAATACACAGCAAATCTGGATGCATCCGGACAACGTACGTAATAATCTCTTTATTTTTATAAGAGTGAATCTTAAAGATTCTACTGTTCTAGATGTAACACCCTGGAGGCACCATTCTAAGAATCTTCCATCATGAACATGCTTAACTGTGGAGTTTTCAAAAGGAATTTCATATATTATATCAAAAGATGCCTAACAGTATAGTTCAATAGCTTTTCATCTCGTTTTAATGTGTGGTTCGATCTATCCTTACCCTCCCTTTCCTCTAGAACTCAACAGGAGCCTCTCCTTATCTAGGAAGGAGCCTTGATGATTACTTACTTCTTTCTTTGACCTACGTCTTCATTATAATGTTAAGTGGGACAAAATTTGTGCTTTGAATATATATATATATATATATATATATATATATATATATATATATATATATATATACTCTAGTTTTGCTCAATTTGTTAAATGTTCAAATAAAAAATTCGTGTTGAAGAAAGTCATTTTGTCATCTAAAAATGGAGATAAGATATGCTTCAAAATTATTTATATTTAGCTTTTATCTCCTTTTCAAAGAAATAATTACAAACATTTGAATAATTATAATGGTTGTTATTCCATTTTATCGTTGGAAATATTTGAATGATGGACTCTGTTCTTGAGGTTCCTCATAAGTAAACTAACTGAATTTCTTGTTTTCCTTTTTTTATACTTATAAGTTGGATCACGCTGTCACTTCATCTACAAAATATCAAATAAAATGTTTCCGTCAAGTTAGAACCAAAAAACATCATTTTTCCATTACAAATGTAAACAACTACTAGAGGATTTTTTTTTTCATTTATTGAAATATTTGTACCTAAAAATGCCATTGCCACAATCAAGATGAATGAAAAAAGTTTGGGGTTGATTGAGAGTTAATTTTTAGGTTTTATTTACTTATTTATTTTACAGAGGAACAAACAATCACTAGTATTATAAGTAGTTGAACATTGACCATACAAGTATCAATCACTATTAAATTACGTAATGAATCTACATTATGTTTGTAATAGTCATTTGGGTGCTTATATATGACATTTGTAATAAAATGCTTTGGCATACACTAGTTGCCAAAAATTAAAGTGTTTCGAAGAGAAAAGATAATAGAGAAAAAGTGTTAAAGTTAACGACTTTAATTTTCATTCAAAATTTTATTGCGGGAAATAACTTATATCTTATGAAAGAAATGAATCACATGAAGATGCAAGAAAGAAATAAAGAGTTTTGATGTGAATGAATTCCTTTTGAGAGTAGATTACAAAGAACTTGACTGAATCCCTTAGATCATATAGAGCAATTTGGATTGAGCTTAAAGATAGTAAAAGCAAAGAAGAAGATAAAAAAATCTTAAAGAATTAAGAAAAGAGAGCTTCTATGTTCCAAGATTTCCTTTCTTATTTTGACACTTTGACGATTTTTATAAACAATGATGGAGGGGAGAACCACAAGCAAAACTACAAAACACCAACTTGCTGAGAAGTTGTCACTACAAAATCTTAGTTGATTGTGTAGAGGATGAAGTAGTTGACTACTCATGTTATGAACTCTAAAAATGATTTCTGTTAATGAGGACAAGTTCAGGTCAAATTGGTCAGTTCTTCATCAAATGCTAATTGATTGACTACTGAGTTCTTAAATTTGATTTGTTGACTCTTGAATAAGTGAGTTTTGAATTGCAAGCTCTGTTCAAGTTATCTTTTCAATCAATAGTTTCTTATACTCGACTTTTTCATTATGACTTGATTAACCAACTCAAGCAAGCATAGATATATGTCAATTCCTCGATTCTGGTGGCTTTTTTGAGAAGCTGAAAAAGGGCAACATAATGAAGGTAGCAAGTTCAACCTGTGTTTTGGGATTTCCAGAGCACATCTTGATGCATGCCTGACATATTCAGTGTTTAAGATTATAAGTTGAAACTTCAATTTTGAACCTTCTTGAGTTATCATCTTCAATTGTTTCAAGAAGACCAAATTCGACCAAATTAGAGAGGTGACGAAAGCTCTTGTTATTGAAACTACAGGCCATTCTGAGGTGATTGACTTAGTGGAGAAGTCCCATGAGGATCAAGGGTGGAGATTTTTTGAAGCAATGTATCATGAGCTGATCTTTGAGATTAATTTCTTGAAGAAATAAATTATTAGCTTGGAAGTTAGCATGGCGATTAAGATGAAAAAGTTGAGCAAGATGATTAAGACTCTAACCATTAAATACTTGCTTGAAGCCTTTGCTCAGAATAGTATAATTCTCCTCAACCAGGTAGAGACAAAGCTGTAGAGACAAAGCTGAACTCACCTTTGCAAGTTACCTTACTGAATTGCCATAAGAGAGCAATGTTCAAGATTTCTACCGAGAAGTCAAAGAATTAATGTACAAAGTAGTGAGCTTTTGAGACTTCAAATTTGAAATAATTTGTTGTTAGAGTCAAGCTTGTATTTCATTGATTGATCCAAGGTTTGTGAAGTTTCCTTCGGCATTGTGTGCTATTGCTTGCTAGGTGGGTTTTGTTATGTTTATATGGCCAGTTCGTGGGTTCTAGAATTGGTGCAAGTCATCCCTTGGAGTGAGGATCTGCACTTAAAAACTGCTCCTTTTTTATTTTTTTGGTTTTACCTTATGAGAAAGGAAAAAAAATCAATCAATGAGAAATGTTGTATTTTCTTTTTCTTGAATCATATATATTGAAAATTCTTTTGAATGATTGAATTTTCACATTTCTTTTAATATCTATGAACAATAAGAAGCATGTGTAGATCTTTCATTCATTGTTATATGTCAGGTTCATTTGAATTGATTTAGTTGAAGTTGGATCACATTCTTGTACTTGTTCTCTTTGGTGAAATCAATCTTTGCTATGAAGTCACTAGTTTAATCTTGTAACCAATAGATTAGACTTTGCCATTAAAGGGAGTTCTTTCCCTATCGTTTGAATTTTCTGAGTTGATTCACTGTGTTGATAAATTTTTTTCAGAGATTTAATTGTCAAGTTACTGATCATGATGGAGATTTGGGAATCGGCAACTTCGATTTGAAATGCAAATTGGAATTTATATTTTGATTGAACCAAATATATTTACAAAATGTACTTATATATATATTTACTTTATGATCCAAAAACAAATATGTTTGTACAATCCAGCACAATGATACTGCTCACGTACATGCACAAGCATTCACCTACACATTTTTACATATATCTATACACAACATATATTTATCCATTGGTCTACTTTGTGGTAACAGCAGGACATCCCCATCCAATTTTTGGGTGACTTAAACATTGGTGATTGGCTCGGAGGTTTTTTATATTCTGCTGGACAACAGGCTAATGTAGCGGTCCAAGATCAATTATCTTCTCTCAGCTTCGCTAGGTTCAGTGATTCACCTAAAGCAGTACTTACTCATTTTATTTGGATATAATTTGTAGCATTTCTGCTCTTTTATCTATTGTCACGCTTCTGGAACCTGTGGTGCAGTTTGGCTTATTTCAAAGGGTCTTGTAACTAGTTTGTCTCCGTGCACACTGAGTGTCTTACCACTGACATTAGGTTACATAGGTATGTGTAGAGAAGCTTGTAAAATTAACTATTTGAATGTGTCAATTAATTTTGTTTCCTAAATCTCATTCAAATGTTTCTGTTTTGGCTAATTGATACTTGTAAAATATCTTTCACAGGAGTGGTTTGGAACATGTCTTGATGGTTATATTGCATTGGTGAAGTAAGGTCTATAGTCATTCCAATTAAAAATTGAAATGCTAGGTGGATCAACAATTAAAAATGCTCACGGAAATGGGCATTTATATATTTATTGACTTTAAGTTACACAACTTTATCTCTTCAATTGTCTCCATTACTAGATTTGCCGTTCACTGTTGCTTCCTCTAGTTTTTGTCTCATTCTTCTAATCTCACATGATTTATGAACTTGAAGTCTTGTAATTACATATGATTAACTTTTTCCCAAGAGTATTTTCCTACTTATTGTTGATGCTCTTTTCACATTATCCTATTTCAAGCTATCATTATAAAAAATTAATACATCTTAAACATTTATTGTAGTATCACCTATCTCTCTTAAATTAAGGCAAGGTGCTTTCTTATTGTTTGATGCCTTAAAAGAAAGACGCTCGCCAAATGACATGTTATTAATAATTCCAATTTGAATTCATGTTGTTTTTCCTAAGAGCCTAGGTGACTCCCAATTTACTTGCCATGACCCGGCCCGGGGCTTGAAATTTTCAAGCCGGGAACAGATGGGCAGATGGTGATATTAAAATTTTCATTTTTTTTATAATTCTAATAATATATATACAAAAGTAATGAAAGAGCCATTCTAAAACAAAATATATAAAGAAATTTAAAATCTACCTTTGTTGGTTATCTTGTCTACACTATACGTTTCCTCTTTTGTTCACTCATTTAAATTTGAAATTATTAAATAATAATATATTGAGTTTTCATACCTAGTGAAATAATTATAATTCTAAATTACACTTTTCAATGAAAAGAACATAATATGCATGCAAATTCTTATTAATTTTTTACAATTCATATGAAAATTTAAATCAATTATGACTGTGAATGTTATCTAAATAATTATTTAAAATGCATAACTCTCGATCTCACTGCACTCGTATGGCTTTTGTTATTCAACTCGTCTCGCTTATAGCACGAATTGGTTAGTGGAATCGATATTTATCGGTTTGTATTGTTCTTCAAGACATGAGCCATTACATTACTTGTAACAACACTAATCTAGATCTCTTATTTGTTGCTTTAACTATCTATATATCTTCTTTTATTTCAACTTTGTACCAAAACTATTATATAAATCATTAAATGTTGTAGCTTTTAATTTGTTTAGTACACCATCTTATCTTTTAGATTTCACCATCTTATCCTTGAGCAATTATTTTTTGAATGTTTTTTTTATATTGTATTGATATATATATATATATATATATATATATCCATGACCATCGTCTATATTGTGTGGTTTCTATCTCTCCTAAAATCACTTTTCAATCTGTAACAAGATTTTTTTTGTCTAACTGAAAAAAAAATATTTATTATTGAGGGCTCTTATAAATAATTAAGTATTATTCTTGTTTCTTGAAATATATGTTTTCTATTATAAGATTATAGATTATTGAGAAATTAAGTATATATCACACACACACATTCGAGAAGCTTGGTCCTGAGAAACCCCAATTTCTTATCTCCTCCCCACCAAGAATGCCGACGCTTCAACTCATTCAAAAAAATGGGATTTCTTAATGAGTTTTTGATACTTCGGGTTTAGGGTATATATATGCTCTAGTAAGAAGGGAAGCAAGAGAATTTGTGGTGGGTAATGAATAGAAGATTAAAAATATAATGGTGAAAGATATACTTAATTTCTCAATAATCTATAATCTTATAGTAGAAAACATATACTTCATGAAATGAGAATAATACTTAATTATTTATAAGAGTCCTCAAATAATAAATATAATTTTTTCACCTTCAATAAATATTCTTTTTTTTGTTTAGGTATACATTATAGTAATTAATAATCCCTTCCTGAAACTTATTTTTTAAACCATTGCTTAATTCAACTTCAAAAGCATTGTGCTAAATAATGTCCTATTTTCTCATCTCTATTTAGTTTATTATAAATTAGCAATGCTTGCTATTAGTGTAATCATTTCTTCTAATTAATTCATCCACTTATTCTAATCTTTTAATCTGTCTCTAAATTTTATGCACCAAATCTGATTTTAGTTTTAATCTTAGTCAACAATTACAAAAAAAATTTTATTATAGTTTATGTGTAGTGCATTGCTTGTGGGTGACATTTCATTAAAGTCTATTTAAGTTGTGGACCACCACTTAAATGTGTTGTTCTAGAAACATTAACTATATATATATATATATATATATATATATAACAACATTTATTGGGGCAATCCTTCGCTACTCTAATGCAACCAGCGAGTGAGAACAATGCTTTCTAAATATGACATTCATGTATTAGGCCTTTTGAATTTTATTTTATATGACTATTGAGGAGGAGAATCTCTTTGATCTTACTGATTTGATATAGAGATTAGGAGCTTATATCAAGACATAGAAGATGAATACAAATTGAAACAAATAATGAAGACATATGTTCTTCTAATATAACTTTTCCTAATAAAACATTTTCTAATATATATCATACGCCAACAAACTTTATCATATCTTTATTATTTTAACAGAACGATGTACTTTTATTACATTAATTCTGGAACAAAATCCACTGTAGTGAATGGTGGGTCACCATCCATTCACATTTTACTGAATCAGGATGTGTAATGGTGGTATTCGTTATTCCCTGTAGTAAGGAATTCTCCATAAAAAATGGTTCCTTAGTTCAGTGGTGTTTTCATGGTCTGATTGTAGTTCGTTTTTTTTGTTTTTTGTTTTTTTTTGGTGTTTTTGTACTTAGGGTATTGCAAATTCAATTGCTTTTGCATTGGGGTTAGCAACAACGTTAGCCCTTCTAGGCATTGGAGCTTCTTTTGCTGGAAAGGCTTATGGACAAATAGGTAAAGGACTTCCATTGGCTGCTTCAAGCTTGGCAATTCTTATGGGTTTGAATCTTTTGGAGGTGAGTTTACAAGCCTTGATTTTGATTTATCAAGCTGTTCAGTCAGGCTTCTGTTTGTTCTCATTTCGGAAAAATAAAGATATATTGTTTCAATGATTTAAATTATTTGCTTTATTTAGTATCCCTTTGATAAAGCCCACCTCCTTTAGTCCGGATAATGCTAATGGGTATAATGATTGTTTTGGATGTCACTTTTGAACCGACAACCAATACCATTTTATATGACAGTCACTGGATCATTATAGGAGTATATTTCATGTGATATTCTTTTATACCTTGTTTGTATAATAAAGTATGTACTGTTTTGATTATGCTATAAAGCCTTCCACCGTAGGATATCAGGCTTTTATTAAGAAAAATGTTGATTTCCTTCTAGTCATCCCGATATAGATTTTCTATAATTGTTTGTATCTTTACACGCG
The DNA here is from genome assembly GCA_021442155.1 of Cymbidium sinense. NCBI lineage: Eukaryota > Viridiplantae > Streptophyta > Magnoliopsida > Asparagales > Orchidaceae > Cymbidium > Cymbidium sinense. The sequence continues at coordinate 151,012,150 of CM038215.1, forward strand.
TCCCCACAATGGGTTTCTAAATATCTAACAGCAGTCTGTAACGTTCAGTCAGCTTTGTTGTCTTGCTCGTGCTACAATTTCCTTCGCCATATGAATTCTTCTTCCTATCTCCTATCTAGTCTCACAAAGTGCCTCCTGTGAAACAATCTCTATTCTACTTTGGCACCTTTGACTTCAACATCTCTGTTGCCTCCTTGCTCTATATTTGCTTCATCTTTTCCTGTCCACTTGTTTTTCGTACTTCTGTCTCTCAAGGTAGATTTGAAGGCGTTCTTTCAGTGTAAGTAGACTGACAAATTTAAATTTTCTTTGGTCTGCCCTAAAATCCCGTGTTGAGTTTCCTACTGGCAGAAGCAAGAACAAAAAGTTTTGCACCTTTTTCTTTTAGTATAGACCTGAATATCAATCTAAGCAGGTGTTTCTTTTCCTACAATTTGTTGTTGAGTTATTCAGGAGTTGCTAAAGCATAAATGTCACTGTTTAACAGAGTAATCGCTTTTGTATAGCATGCATTGAAAATATTTAGCCTATTTTGAGTGTTCACAGTCTTTTGTTATTTATCATTTATTTCTTAATTTCATGTTACTTTCATTACTGCAGGTTATTGAATTAAAGTTGCCATCATTCTTCAACAATTTTGATCCCCGTGCTGCTGCATCTAATTTCCCTTCTGGTATTCTATTATGAGTTAGGTTTTTTTATGTTTATTTTGTATCTTTGCTTTTACATTGTCACTGCTTTATCTGGTAATCAAAATTTCAGGTGTACAAGCATACTTTGCTGGCCTAACTTTTGCCTTAGCTGCCTCACCTTGCAGCACACCTGTCCTTGCTACTCTTTTGGGATATGTGGCAGCATCCAGGGTAATTGCATCAAATTTTAATTTGTTCTGATTCTGCATATTCATAAATTTTTTTAGAAGAAGAAGCTCTATTGATGAATTTTATATGATTGATTTCAATAGTTACATTTCTTCATAGAAAATGGATGGCAGAAGAATCAAAATTCTCAAAGAAAGATGATATTGCATTCCAAATCTATAAAGATTCTTTAGCCTTCGAATTTTTAAGAATGCATGGCTATGAAATTTCTCCAAGTAAGCAGTTGACTACTGAATTATTTAAAACTTTATAAAATATTAATAAATGAATATTAATTAATCCACAACTAAATGTGCAGTATAGTTTTGTTTTTCACTGAAATGCACATGATTGGTGAAGTAGCTAATCAATATACCTTTGTACAGGGATGTTTTGCTGGTTCATTGATGATGAGAAATTGCTATCATATATGAAACATAATCATGCCTCTTTCTAGGCATGCTTAGCATTTACAAAGCATCACATATTGCATTTCCGAAGATTATGAACTTGACAAGCCGAGTAGTCGACACATCTTTTGACAATCAAGGGCAAAATCCCAAAATAAAATGATATTTCAATTACATCAACTAGATTTGTAAAGAGGTGAATCAATATAATAAGTAATATTATATATATTGAATTCTTTTATTAGAAGCCCGGTTATGCTTTATGATTGAGCATGAGTTAGAATATAAATGGCTAGCTCGAATGGATCATTTGGAGCACAGGTTGTACATTAAAAAGAGGAGTTTATCTCTTTCATATTGGAAATAAAGCTCCTTGCAGGTAAATGTCAAAGGAATTTAATTAGATAGGTGCACACTTATTTTTGATGATCGAATGAATTGCAGAATCTTACAAAATGAAGGTTTACTCCAACTTGCCTTGATAATTTTATGACGAGGCAATTGGTATACAAAAAGGAGTTTAATGAACTGCACAGGTAGTTTATTGTAATATAAAAGAAAATAAAAATATGCCTCTTTATCTCACACTCCTAAAATGAATTTCTCTTTCTATCTATTTTCTTTTAAAAATCCCTTCGTGATTTATATATAAAGGTGGTCCAAAGATAGTGGCCTCTCTACGATAGGATTTGGAAGAGAGAAGACATCATACTGCTATTTTGCCATGGCTTCTTCAATTTTCTTCCCTCTTAACATAGGTTCAAGAATAGAAGCAGTGAAATGTGCAATATTAATTACAATTACAGATGATTTCTTTAGGAAGGCTCACTGCATGAATTATCCATCTAACAAATGCTGTGCAAAGGTAGATATATTATACCCCTCAGAAGAATTGATCATTTTGTTGTTGGCTTATTTTATCAATCATATTCTCTCAATGAGTAATTAAACATTACTTTTTATAATACAAAAATATATTCAATGATTAAAATCTTGGTATTCATTCATATCTTTTCACCTAAATCATTGACTCTATAATTTTATTATTATCTTATATAAATAGTTATTATCATTTCTAATATTTCAAAGATTTCTATCATATAATTGCTTTATATTTGCTGTAATTTTCTTAATTTTTTAAAATAGTTTAATTGAATATAATCATCAAAAACTTTACTTAGTGATATTGTCTTTGATCTCTAAAGTGAAGGTCTATAATTTAGATCCTTTAATAAAAATAATTTGTGAAATATTGTAAATTCATTAACAATTTTTTTCTTAGAAAAGATAAATATTGTAAATGCATTATGATGCTATTTATTATTTCCATTTGATAAATTCCTTAGATATTTTTAAAATTTACCTTATTATGTCCATATGCACATTTCAAAAAAGGTATATAGATAGATTAAGTTTATAGAAGCTTAGCGGACTTATTAATAGAATTTTGACCATCATTATCTATTTAAAAATCATAGATGGGAAGGAGATTGTCTAACAAGCCATAGCAAAGCTATTTTATTGCTCTCAACAACTTGGTTCATGATATTTCTCTTAAATCCTTCAATACATGATGTGAATATTCTTCAAGATGGTGTGAGTTCCACATCAAACTTTCACAATATTATTTTTCACAAAATATACATTTAAGAAGCTAATCAATACAATTATAATATTATTTTTGGTTATGAAGTGGAAAGAAATATTCAAATCGTGGCTGAAGCAAGAGTAGTGCAAAACTTCTCATCCTTCAATTGATCAATATTTTGAAATTGCAAGAGGTCGTAGATGATAATTCTTTGCATGTTATTTAACAAACTCAAAAGTAGACATACTTTTGAGCAATACTATGATTACCAAATCTCTTATGATTTCAAGCCGCTTATTGAATGACTTAGAGAGCTATAAAGTTTATTATTATTATTTTTTTTTTGTTATAGTAAAACAAGTTGAATCAATTAGAACTCGCTTAATTTGAGTAAAAAAAAAATAGTGTTCTTGTAAACTTATAGCCACAATTTTTATTGGATAATGATTAAGGTAATGGTCACCTGATTATTAGTTATTAGGAGAAAAAAATGCATTTAACTTAGTTATTAATGTGTAAAAAATATTATTAAGAGATTGTTACAACTTATATAAAACTAAGCATTCAACATTTAATATGTTTTATTAGAAATTAGAAAATTTCTATAATTGATAAGCCATATGTTTGTCTAAACATTTTTGAAAGTTAAAAATTCTAATAGGCTAAATGACTAAATCATAGTGATTATTCAACATACTGTCGAAATGATGCTGATGTTATTACAATGTAATTAATTTGCAGAAAGAAGCCAAAGTTGGAAAACCAAACACAGTTCTACTATACTTAAAAGAAAATCCAGTGCCAAGATTGATGATGCATTTGCTTTGTAAGGAACATATTGGAAAAAAAAAGAATAAAGAACTTCTTGGTGATGTCGAAATTCGCAGATCCGATATGCCCGAGAGTGAAAACTTCTGCATCTTGCTTAAAGTTTTTCAGATGTTCTTTAACTCTATGAATGCTTTCGACTCACCAACTGTGTTAGTCTAGAGCATTAACAAGGTAATCTATGAACCATTAATGATGAAGGAAACAACAAGACAATCTAATAATTTCATTAGCAAGGAATTTAAACATGTAAAACCAAAAGTTTCGAGTAAAAAAAATAAAGATTGATAGAGCTAGGAAGAAGAGTGCACTATGGTCATTTGATTTGAATAAATGGTTGTATCCACGGACAGATAAAAAGCTTCTAAAGCCATCTTTTGCATGCTCTTTTATGGCATGCAACACTATTAGCAACACAAATATGCTATGGAAGTAGTAGCTACGCGAGCAGATCTTAAAGCTAGAGCTGATAACGAAGAACATGAGACAACTAGCTATGCACTATATAAACAAATTACTATGTATTTATATATACCTCTTTAAGTTTTGAATTTTAATGTATGAATTATCTGAGTATGTATTATTGATATTTCTCTTAAAGTACTTGGATTTTCTAAATTAAAATAGATATTATAAATCTTTAATCATTTATTTTTTTAAGGCTTGTTAACTCAAAAGTTTCCTTTAAAATAGATGTCAGCAATAAAAATAATAATATCATGCTCTGCTCACATGTGCTGTAATATGCTAACGGTCTCAATCAATTCCGCTGAATATATGAATAAGTACAAATAAATCCAAGGAATTCAGCTAACACTTTTTTTATGCATTGATGTCATCATGCACTTGTAGATACACAATAGCACTCTTATAAATGCAATTGTATGACTAACAAATATCTTTATTCTCTTTCTTTTAAATGATTTGTTTATCATAGAATAATTATCATTTTGCATAATTAATTTAAGAATATATTTCTTTGAACTGTATATGATATGAAATGCATGTTGAAAATAAGTTTTCTCTAAATTAAATTATTTCTAATAATTGTTTAATAAGAAAATTAAGCTTAATAATAAATAAAATATAGACCAATCTAGTTAAAGCATAACATTCCTTCAATTCACGCAAATAATGATAAAAAAGATGATTAAAAAAGTATATTTAAATCATACTTATCTTGTTAACAACTTTAAAACTAAAAAAAAAATTAATATTAAAGCATTAACAAGAATATTTAAATTTAAATATAATAATATAACAAATGCAATAAAAATGTTTATTACAGCGTTAACAAGATTACTTAAATTTAAATATAACAAACATCATTTTAAAAACATTTTTGCTAATTTAAAAAGTATGAAGAATTTGGTTTGCTCTCTTGAAGAAGCAGTCATCACGGACTCGAGCAAACATGACCAACTTAAGGAAGCTAGGGATAAGCTAATTAAATTTCAAAATATGGAAGAAACTTATTAGCGTCAAAAAGCTGCTAGTAAACAAATAACTGACGCATAAATACAAAATATATTTCACTCTTTTCAAAAAAAAGAAAAGTTCTAAACTCTATTAAAAAAATTAAAATGACAATGGCGGTTGGATCACCGACAAAGATTTACAAGACTCGGTAACCATTTTAAAATTTACTTAATATCAACCCCAACTAATTGATATCTCCAATCCTCATTTGATTCCCTCTTTGATCACCGATCAAAACAATTTACTCACATTGCCACGGAATCGAGATTGGTGATACCTTAGCATGAACTCGGACTCTATCGCCCCGATGGGTTTACTACCCATTTCTTCCAACATTCGGTCCACTATTAAACCGATTTGATTGATGCGGTTATTGATTTTTTTGAGGGAAACCCCCTTCCTAGAGCCTTCTCTAGTACCTCCATCATTCTTATCCCTAAAAATTCAAACCCGGAATCCTGGGGTGATTTTAGACCTATCGTCTTTGCACCTTTTCAATAAATTAATTGCTAAACTAATCTCACGAATTAGGCCTGCTTCCCAATATTATCTCTCCTAATCAATGGATTTATGAAAGGTAGAGCTATTTCGATAACATCCTCCTTGCCCAAGAATTAATTCATGACATCGAATGCCCACCGAGAGGTGGAAACATTATCTTCAAACTTGATATATCTAAAGCTTTTGACAATCTATCTTGGGACTTTTTATTTAAGATTCTCCTATTTGGGTTCTCTCAAGCTATTATTCATCTTATTAAAATTGTGCCATGAATGCTTGGTTTTCTCATCAATAGTGAGTCGACCGGTTTTTCACATCTATCCATGGCTTGAGACAAGGAGACCCTCTTTCTCCTACTCTTTTATCATTCTTGTGACTACCTATCCGTGTGTTTGAATGATATTTTCTTTTATAAACCTAACTTGCTTTATAAAACTCATGGTGGTATTCGTTTCTCATCTTAGTTTTGATGACTTTATCATCTTCCTGCAATGCTTCTATCCCACATATAAAACAATCTTGAACTTACTTAAGAATTTTGGAAGGAAAGTGGATTATTTCTTAACAAGACAAAATGTTGCTTCATTCCTTCATCCAAAATTGCCATCAATAGGATTAACCATATTCAGAATCACTAATTTTAAGCAACATCGTTGCCTCTTAAATACCTTGGTGCTCCTCTTTTCAAAGGACATAAAAGGTCACATCATTTCGATGATATAATCCAAAAGATCTCTAATCGTATTTCTTCTTGGGAATATAACTTTCTCTCTTTGGTGCTTACTAATTAAGAGCACCCTAAATTCTTTACCTCTTTATCTCATTCAATCTATTGTGCCTACAATTCTATCATCAGGATTGAGAGGCTTATAAATAAATTTTTTTGGGGCTCTAACACTTCTACCAAAAAAATGCATTGGTCCAATCAAATGTTGTGGCCTTCGAGGAAGGCGGTCTTGGCTGTAAGACTATTAAAGATACAATCAATGCATTTTCATACAAACTTTGGTGGAACTTTAGATGCAATAATAACCTTTGGGCTAACTTCATGAATGTTAAATATTGCCAAGGGAAGCACCCTATTACTTGTTCCTACAATTCTAGAGACTCCCACTTTGAGAAGAATATGTAGTATTAAATGGAAGGAGTCCCAAATTACTTGGGGCATCAATTAACTCTTATTTTTGGCAAGATACCGGATTGGTACTGGGTCCATTGACGAATTACTTTCTTCTCATTCTATTGAAACCATTAGATTTAATTCATTCTGGCATAATAATAAGTGGAATATGCCTAAACTCCTTGATTACATCCCCTTCTCTATAATAGATAAGCTTAATTTCGATCTCCTCACCCAATAAGGATCGGATCCTCTTTAAACTCTCGAATGGTGATTTCAACTTAAAAATGTTTGGATGCATAATAAAAGAACTTTTGAAGTTTCTAATGTCTATGACAAAATATGGCATAACAATATTCCTACTACTTACTCCATTCTTGTTTGTATTCTTAAGAACTTTATCTTGATTCCTTAATGTGGAACAAAGGCTTCCACTTACCCTAAATGTTATTGTTGTTTTCACATCGAAGAGGTTAATCATCTTTGTTAATGGGGCCATTGTAAGTCGTATGCGTGGTATGATGATCTTTTAACAATGACCTTTTCAATGGTTCCTTATCCATATACCAACTCCTTGATATTTATTTTAAAACAACCCTAAAGGTCACATTAAAATTACAATGCTATTATTATTATTTGGTTTATATGGATGGCAAAGAAGCCAAACATAACGGTATATGAATCACGTAAAAATTATGGCTAGAATCAAATACAAAATTAGTGAGCTATTTAATGCCAACATAATTCGAAGCACTTCAAAGGTTGTATTGTGGCTTCAAATTAGGTTTTCATCTACCTATTCGAACTATATGTCATTACGAAAAGGTCGTTTATTGGGTTAAACCCAAAAACAATCTAATTAAAATTAATACGGATGGCTCTGTACACCGTAATGGTTCGGTGGTATTTTAGAAACTACACGGTAAAGCTCTTTATGCTTTTGCTTTTCCTCTACAAACTGCTCGTTCCATATCTGAACTAATGGTCGTACTATGCCAGAGATTTGCCTTCAGGGTGGTTTAACATCCGGATTGAAGTGGATGCTTTCGATTATTGACCTCTTAACTTCTACAAATCGGTAATCTGATTTGTTTTAATGCTCAAGCATATCCCAACCCTCCTTTCTAAATTCGGTTATAAGATCTCCCATGTTTGGAGGGAAGGCAATGCATAACTACCAAAGGTGCTAGGCAACAATAGAGCTATCTTTGATAACTTAACTCTACCTCATCATTTGAAAGGCCTAGTTAACCTCGATCGGGCTACCCTATTTCATGATAAACTGTATGTCTCTGCATTTGTATTGCTTGGACCTTCCGGTCCAACCCCCTTAATTATTTTCATGTTTCTGGTTTCTGTCCACTGCTAGATGTTTCTGATTGTTCTTTGTTTGTTTTGGTGGTTCCTTTAATTGGGATTGCTTGTTTGAAGGAGCCTCTTGTTAGACCTTATCTGGAATTTTAAATGGGTTGTTGGTGTTTGGGATTCTCTATATGACGTGCAACCTATGGCGGCGATAAGTTTTTTTGTGTTGGTTGGTCCGATTATAATGTATGTATATGTTAACTTGGTTTTGTTGGGACTCGGTCTCACCCCATCTAGTTCATTACCGGTTGATGCTCTCTGCCTTCTGAAACGATCGTTATTTTCTTTTGATTCTTGGTTGTCTTTTATTTGGAATCTGTTGGTTTTTTCTTGACTACTAGGCTTGGGGTTGCGGTTTGTTCTGCAGAATTTTTGTTTGGCTCCCAATCTGGTGGCTCTTTCGGCACCTGCTGTTAATCCCATTGCGCCTGGCTGTTAGTAGTATTTGGATTGTGTTGGAATTGGATAACTTTCATTTTCGATGCTCTCTTATCTTTACTCATTGGGGCATTGTCTGGTTGCCTTGATGTCTGTTCCTTTATAATCGGAAGCTCAGCTATGCATTATTCTATACACTAACATTGATTGGGCGGATACCTTCATTGATGATTATTGTCCTTCCTGACAGATATATTATGTCTCAAATTAAAATCACCAATAGCTCTATAGGTTTGTTGCTAGGATGGTGTGAGAATTCACTTCATTTTGGTTGGTAGTAGCATTTCTGATGTAACCCTTCGACTAAAGTTTGGATGCTCATATTTGCATCTACCCCAACTTGCTGTGAATGAGCCGGAGCCTTCTTTATCCCTCTTCTTCATTATCAATTTCAGATTATCCTGCATTCAGTTTACATTTTGTCACTATCTAATTGGCTCAAACTTCTCTTTTGATTTAAAACTTGGGTGTCTATTTTTGTAGGTTGCTTAGTGTCATGGACTCTCTTCCTTGATTTCCGACTTAATTGTTCATTGGCTTCAAATGGTTTGCTCGAGTTACTATTTTACTTTTAATTATTTTAATGCTTTCTTTGGATTTTGGATGTATTTAGATTGGGGTTTTTTCTTTAGGTTGATTCTTTGAGCGTAGTGAGTGTAACCCTTTAAGGATCTTGTAACCTTATTTTTGTGGCAATAAAATACCCCCGTATAATGGGGTTTCCCTAAAAAAAAAAAATTTAAATATAACAATGTCAAAAAATGCGAATTTTTTTTTTTGATAATATATTGTACGATTTATAAAATGATTTTCCCATAATATTTGAATATTAGATTTGATACAAAAAGATAAAAGAAAATTAATTTTAATAATCATACAAATATTCAGTTGTAAACATATAAATTATTTTTATATAGCATTATTTCGTAAAACTTTTAAAGCAAATTAGGTGGATTGAAGCCCTATATAATTCGAATATTTATGTGAAACACATTATCATATTATTGCTTTATAATATTTCAGGCACCTCACTTAATCACGGATATAATATATATATATATATATATATAAAATATTATTTGCATACACAATACAGATTATGTATATGCCAAATAATGCAATGTTATAGGAGTTCGAAAATAGAATTATGCTTGGACTCCGCACGTAAATATTTCTCCCTTTATAGGAATGTGCTTGAGATTTTGTACAATTCCCAAAGGAAAAGATAGGTTATGGACTTGGTTAAAATTTGAAAAATATTAAAAATATTATAATTTTTATTTATTTACATTGTTTATACATATGTGTGTATAATCATAAGCCTTACTTTAGTTCAAAGCTAATATGCAGTAATAATAGCACACATATCTATCCTTTTACAATATTCCTTCCATGGTATAACAAACAACAAAGACGAGTAAGATGCAAGAGAAAGCTTATAACCAATTTCAACAATGGATATTAATATATAACTGCAAGAATCCTTTAAAGGTACTTATCTCATCGCCAATCAAAGATGGATCCCTAGCAGACTTCAATTCTTTTTTTCTTCCCACCTGAAGGAGTGCCCATCATGTGAATGGGAGAATGAAGACCAATCCCTCTGCTTATGCTGGCTGGTCCTTCTTGAAGAAGAGCGACAACATATAAAAGTGCTGGGGCTCCACAACGTCGACAATCACACCAGCCCTAAAGAACGCAAGGAAGCATGCAACTAGGTTGGTGATAATTTTATATGAATATGATCAATAGGTGACTCACATGATTGGCCTTCGAAAAAGTCAGTAGAGTGCTTTCTTCTCCGACCAGGAAACTTAGGTTCAAATCACACATTTACTATTAATCACTAATTTCTAACTTAGTTGTCATTAAAGCTTAACTTCTAAAAAATTAGATATGCCTTTCAATCGTTCAACAAGTTGTCTAGCAACTCGCCTATAGTGAGGTGAGATCTAGGCTCACAGGAGATATAACTAGTCAACATATCGGAAAAGAATGCTTTGATAATTGACTCCCCTTATGTGGTGCTTGAAAGTTGGCTACTCATCGTCGATGAGTTTAAGATGCTTATTAACCCAACATGTAAACAAATAAAGTTCAACATATTTCTAAATAATGGTGATGTGAAAAGGTGCAACATTTGATACCTTGGTAAGACAAGCACTCACCAATTCAAAATGTACAAGAAAAAGTTGCTCTCTGTGCACCAACTTCTTCACTCGCGCCTCACCAATTGGACTTTTTTCCTCTTCCTCACAAGGGAGTGCACTTGCCACAATGGGAATGTTAGCCCTAACTTGAGGCATGTCTATAGGCTCCTTACCCATAGAAGCAATCATCTCGACAAGTTGCTACTCCTATACAATTAGGTTCTTGTTGCTCAACCATGATAAAGGCTTTATGCCACTTCACCCTATGGAGATCCCTCCACAAGTTCTTATTGTCAACATCGTCCACAAGCACAGGAGCTCATCTCCACAAAAAAAAAAACTTGACAAAAATCAGTAAGGGAGAGGAAACTCTATGGTTCAACACTCCATCAACTCTTAATTTATAACTATGAACCACCCGAGCTATCACAACAATGATCAAATTAAAGATATTGTAACATGAATCATAAAAGATTCCCTTTAACAACAAATACATTAATAATTGTGGTTCATGTAGTTGACGTGTTTTGGTGGTTATCACTAGTTCTCTAGTTCCATTTGCAAGTCACCTCTACAAAGAGTGAGATAATAAGACAAAGCAAACTCACTCCAAAGAAGAACAACTAACAAGGATGACCAAGTCAAATTAACTTGTTACTTGCTACATGCCAGATCGCCACCAACTCGATAGTAAGGGCATATGCCATGGGTCAACTTTCAACAAGGGGCTTCGACATGCCAAGTTGGCTCAATGGATGCACACAGCTTGCAAAACAAGCGACTTCTACATAAAAACTTGTTAGCAACTTGACACCTTAACTTAGCCAGTCCCAAACAACATACTCGCTACATATTCAAATTTAGATGAGTAAAATTATGTGAATGGACATATTATCTAAAGGCCACATCCCAACTACTAGATTAAAATACACACACACACAATAATAATAACACAACATTATGTTCCTTCATTTTACTCATTGCATGGTATAACAACAAAAAAGATAAGATACAAAAGAATGCCTATAAATCAATTTCAATAATGAATATCAATATATAGCCACAATAATCGTGAAGAAGAATAGTGCATTATAATGTGGTTCGAGCTTAGCATAAATCGACTTGTACAGTTAACATCTATCTCAATCTTTTTTATTAAAATATGGGGAAAGATACAAATGATCTCAAGTTTTGATTCTTCAATCAAAAACTAAAGATCAAAAGAGCTATCATACGAAATTGGAAAGAATCATTATTTCATCAAGGCAACAAGTAGAGATCAAACATTGAGGTTCAGGTCATTGGCCACCACATAATGAAGAAAGAATTTGGAGAGAATAATAATATTACCAACAGATTTGTGTCCAAAACTCCCAACTAAAAATCAGAAGAATTTCCTTTATGAATCCTCTTTCTTTGTCTTATGTGGGCACATCGGAGCACTAACATTTATTTACATAAATTATAGTTTTTCTTCGCGAGTAGAGTGAGTTAGGCGACCTAATCATCAAAATTGTCTCTTTGAGGTAGTTTTATAAAAGGTAGGTAGTTCAAAGGTTTCTCACTCATTAAAGAGCTTTCATAAAGCAACCAAGATGTCATATTTCTTTGGATATTTCCTTCTACTCCTCACAAAAAATTGTGCAACATATTAGGTTTCTAGGTCTTTGGAAGTGGGAACCACTCATATGCAACTAGAAATGGCTTCTTTAGTCCTCCCATCACTGAGTGAGGTTCATATTGAATGACTGATTCTCTTTTTTCCTTAAAATATAATGAAAAAAATTAAACTTTCTAACATGTAGCTGCATGACATGACATCAAAATGAAATAATAATTAAAATGTTTATTTACAAATGAATTTTATTTGATGAACATGTAGCCTTCCTAGTATTATTTATTAGTATAATTTTGATCATCTTTTTCTACTAAACTACTTCAGTCATATGTGGGAAGGAGAGTGTCTAACAAGCCATAACAAAGATATTTATTTTTACCGCCCTCATTAACTTGATGATTATTCTTTGAAATCCTTCAAGTTGCATGGCCATGATGTGAAGAAAATTCTTCAATATGCCGTGAGTTTCACATGTGTTGACCTCTATACATGCTCCATCAGTCAAGTCAAGCTCAGGAGCCAAGTTCAACAGACTTCGAGTACAACAGCATGCAAATCGGAGCTGAAATGCACTAAGAATCACCGAAATTAGTCAAATGACCTCCAATCGATGAATGGACTTCGTCATAGTATTCAGAACATCCAAATTGATCAGAATATAGTTATATTGCGCAATTCGACGGTCAACCGATCAAGAAGAAAATCTATCGATACGCCTACGGTCATATTGAGGTCGGGAGGCTGCGATGATGCCTAGATGATCTCCGTTCATAAAATTGATCATGCCGTTAGTGTAAAATCGACCGCTATGCCAATTTGAATGAGTCTGAACGAATGTCAAGCGCTCGAAAGCGACGCCGCACAATTTTGAACTGAAATTGACTCGATTCGACACTGACTTAAACCAAACGGCCTTCGATCGTGAAACAGACTGCGTTGTTGGGTCCAAAGCATCGAAGTAACCTAAAATTGATATCCAATTTGTTTATGTAGTGATGCAATTGCAAAAACTTAAAATTGGAGTTTATTTTATCTCAAAGAAGAAATGAAAACCTACCTATATATACCCCTCTTAATACCTAACCCTAGAAATTCCTATTCATAGCCATAACTCCATTTCGAGAGCCACACACTCACTCCTCTTAGTTCGAACTCCCAGCCTAAGCATTCTTTCTCATTCACCCATCGGCCGTGGCTACAAACCAAACAAAGAGTTGGCCTCCCTCTCTTATAACTCATGTTCGTCCCAAATAACTCCCACCTAACGACTGAATCCCTTCTCCTGCATGAACTCATCCCTCCAAGCTGAGTTCATCCATTCAAACCGAGTGCATGAAACTCCACCCTGCTCTCGTTCCATCCCTCCTAGCCGAATGAAAGGATCCCCCCACTTATTCTCGGGTGATTTCCTTTCGTCTCCAGCTCTCTCTAGTACAAGCCAACTAAAGGTTCCCCTCTTCGGTCCGTTCCTTACTTTCAGCTGCACAAAACCAAGGAAACCTCCCTCTTTACCATCAGGTAAACAGAGCCAGCCCCTTCCTGCTCTACATTCTCTTTGAGGCAACTGCCAGATCTCTCTCTCTCTCTCTCTCTCTCTCTCTCTCTCTCTCTCTCTCATTCCTCTCCAACAAACTCCCATAAAAAATCAGATCACTCACAAATGTATAAAATGTGTGTAGTATAAAAAATATTGTGTTTGATTTTTATGCAATCAAGAGCCTATGCGTGTCTTTTTAGATGAGTAGGTTGGAGGATCATGGTCGCAGTGTTGTAAAACACCATCCATGCACCTTTTTAGATAGGTGGGCAGGCCTAGCTTTGGTAGAAATCTCCACGGCTAGGGGAGGTGCTGCCAAAATTTTGTCAAAATCTGGACCAACAAGGGACAATAAAAAGACACTTAAAACCTAAATTGAAGATGAAATTAATATTAAATCAAATGTGAAACATAAAGATTTAAGATAAAGTTGATTTGAAAGAATGAAATATTTGAATAAATTGTCCAACAAAGATTGTAATCGATACACTTCAATGAATAATTAGGTTATTCTCTATCAAGCACTGAAATGATAAAAAAAAAAATTGATGTGCAAGGCAGCAAAATCAATAATTGATGTCTGATTTGTAGATGACTAAGGATTTCATAAATGTCATTTTCAATGAATAGTCGGATTGTTATATCACATATTCGCTTTAAAATTCATGAGAATGCTCGAAATAAAATGAATTGTGCATGAATTTGTAGTCCTTCTTAAAGCTCATTATAATGCATACTAATGGCTTGAAAGATTGCATTCTGTGCACATCTCGATGTTAGTATATGCTAAAACTCATTGTACTAAAATGTGTGCTGATAGTCAAAATATGAAAGTGAATTGAATTTTGAACAATCACAAGATCAATACATTTCCCAACTTGTGGTATTTGAATACAAACAAATATTCTAAAGAGATAAGCCTTATGCATTACGAGGCAGCCAAACTTCTACTTATTGCTTCAAGATTTGTGTATATAATGAGATGATATAAATTCAAATGCTTTAAGAAATGTGTAAGTACTTTCAATTGACTTACACATTTCACGAGGAGTGTCTTAGGCATAGCCTTAACTACTTTATAAAGCATGCAAATTTTATAGACTGCACAAAATTCAATGAAATTGAAATTGGACTCGATTGGGCCGCTTTATCTATATGGTGAAGTTGTATGTCTCACATACTCAATCCAGTCCTCCTAGTGGAGATAGAAGTTGACAGAATTGATTATAAGTTGAGTGTTCACTCATCAAGAGAGTAATTTTATTTTTCATTTGCATACGACCATCAAAGGTCTTAATAGGATAATTTCTTATTTAAAATCCTAAATTCTCTAATTTGGTATGAAAAATATGATTGCAAATTTTAGTCATAGACTCGATCCTGTACTAATAAACAAGTAGAGTTGACTTCTATGATGAGTTTAGATTTCAATCCTGAGGGGTTACTAGTGATTTTAAAATCATTGTTTCTCAAGTTCAAATTTCTAAATGCAAGTTGTAGACCCGATCCTATTCTAACAAAAGAATAGAGTTGACAAGGTCTACCCCATTGATGATTGTGCTAATTGTAGATTTCAATTGGAAGGGTTCCATGGGCCACTTTATCTATATGGTGAAGTCGTAAGTCACACTTAATCAATCAAATCCTCCTTGTAAAATATGAGTTGACAGGATTGATTCTAAATCAAATGCACAATCACCAATGAGAGTAATTTTATTTAACATTTGCATACGACCATCAAAAGTTTTAATAGAGAAATTTCTTATTTAAAATCCTAAGCTCTCTACTTTGATATGAAAAATATAATCACGAGTTTAAACTATTGATCTGATCCTCTGCTACCATGCAAGTAAAGTTGACAAGGTCTACTCCAATGATGATTGCTCTAGTTATAGATTTCAATTGGAGGGGTTACATGGGCCACTTTATCTATATGGTGACGTTGTAAGTCCCACTTAATCAATCAAATCCTCCTTCCAAAATAAGTGTTGATAGGATTTATTCTAAATTAAATGCTCAATCACCAAGATGAGAATTTGATTTATACATTTGTATATGACCATCAATACATTTTTTTTTTCTATCCAATTAATCAACTCAAAATTATATATAACAACTGATAGCCTCATCTAAATCCTAGTACATAAATCGATATAATAAAATATTTAGCACCTTAGCTAGATGTTGTATGTCTCACATCATACATAAAAATCATATTGCTTTACTCTTACTAATGGAGGGCTTCCACCTTTACTAGAGAAAATGGCTTCACCTTTGAGAGCCATGGTGGAAACACACCTCCTTCCTTCTAATTTTGGCCCATAATCAATTTCTCATGCATTAGGCATATGAAATCCCATAGCCTATGTCAAGTAAAAATGTCCAAAAATTAAAATAAAAGTTAACAAAATTTGCATTAGATTTAAGTCATTGCTCATGCCCTTCATGATTTAGTCTCTTAAGGAGTTTGTTTAAGGATTAGTCTCCTTTCTAAATAAACAATAGTTTAGCTATCTTGCAAAGCATAAGACTTGCCTACATGTAACTAAAATTGTAGGATGAGTGAGTTAGCGACCACCCCTAGGCGGTTGTAAGTCCAATAGTAAGGTGGTTATTCTCTCTTGTGGAGATAAACCATATGCTTATTTTTGCCTTAGATTTAGGTCGTGCTTTGGCCCTTGCCAGAGCTCCCTAGATTTAGGTTTTGAGGTTGTTGTTTCCCTTTGCGGGCTACAAACATAAATCCTCACCTCTTAGACATTTCTATGATCTTATGTTGTGGAATTGTAAGCCCTAGATTTCTAATAAAAATTCAACTCAAACATATAATTCTTCTCAAATTCAAAAATATAAAGTCCAACTATAGGATAGTTTGGGATGTCCATTAGGCTTCCTAGTATCATGAGCATCCCCTACTGATCTCCCTTTGGTTTCGATAATAACTCCCTCCTTTTGATCAATCCCACTTGATTTTTCAAAAATAACCAATTTATTGAGTGTCCTATCTTTGAAATCTTTGGAGACAACAATCATTTAACTTAATCGAGAGTATTCTTAAGGAATCTCATTCTTTAAGATGAAATTAACTATGGGGGCTTGCCTCCATAGGGAACATAATGAACCCGGTTTAAAATAAACCCTACTTTACTTTTCGTAAAGTGGGGAAAGATCTGTATTCAAGACCCATTGTCCTGAGTCCTCAAAGTGAAGTCCACCGATGATGGTGACTTCTATCTCTTGAGATAGTACATCATTCCTCAATGTCACACCCAATCACCTTAATGAGTACATCTATGGATCTAAGTGGTGTCCTAATAAATACACATTTTTATTTTTCAAATTCCCCAAGAGTTTGAGAAATAAACACCACAGCATGACATGTACAAACCTCATTTTTCATAACTTCAACATAATAGTAGATGAGAATGCCAACTCAACAACGAATAGGAAATTGTAAATTAAAATTAATGGAAGATGAATCTAGATAAGAAGAGTTAAAGGTCTTGATTGAATATAAATACAACTTATAAGAGTTTTGATTTAATACCAAATGACAAATGATTAATGACGAATCTAAATGTCCAATTCCAAATTGAAAATAAAAGGGTAAGTAATTTGATAACTTTGTTACAAGCACAAGTTCCATTAGGCAACTCATGAGCAATCATGATTGTAGCCTTTAAAAGAGCATTTGGAGCTTGAATTTAAAGTTGAATTTAAAGCACTATATATCTAGCTTGCCTTCAAAATAAATAAATGAAGTCCAAATTAAATCCACAAAATGACTTATAAAGTAGCTTTCCAATTAACAAGTGAATTATGTTCTAATTCATATTGAATAAATTTGAAATCAAATTGGGGAAATATAAATAAGACTCACAATAAATTGGGAAGCTCGTCAATAAGTTATCTTATTGAATGCATATATTATAGTATCTCAATTCAAATGAATTGAAGAAGGCTTCAATTGAATTTAAGGTCGTAGCATATTGGGTCTACAATATGTCTGAAAGTCTACTTTCAAGTAAGAGTAGAACCCAAATGCAACCTTCAAATAGTTACAAAATTAGATGTGAATATAGTGGTGGATTGAGTCACTCACACCTCACTTCACCCTTAACTTTTGACTTCGCTTCTGCTTCCACCTTCTAATGCCATCGAATCTGTAATTCTTTGTATAAGAAGATGGAAGGCGACACTAAATTAAATGCTACACGAATGAAGGAACTTTTCTTCAATTCAAAAATAAAAGAAATTTCATTCTAATTATGATTTTTAATGTCAGTGATTTCATTAGTTAGATGAAATTATCTAAGCTATAAATACTTGCTTGTGCTCGGACATAGAGATTTAAAGTGCAAATTTTAATGTTTGAAAAGGCTACGTAGGCTAAATTGGAATTAAATGAAAATACAAATCAATCTCATAATTCATAAATAAAAATTACCTAAATTACTAAATTACTAAACACCCGACGCTACGCTGAATGCTTAAATTTAGTGTCTGAGGATGCTGCGTGGATTGCTTCCCGGTTTGGTCTTAGGACTGAGTTTTGGGTTAACAAAACTTAAAAATTCAATTATTAGAAGAATTTCAACTTATTAAAATATATGAGAGGCTAATTTTATCATGTAATAGTAGATCTAATCTTCTGTTAGGAGCTAAATAGAGTTGACAGGATCTAAAGTTCTCAAATATATTTGATTCAATCAATTAATTATCCTAATGATAGATGTGTTGAATGGTGATTTCAACTGGAGAGGATACTTCCATCAAGATGTGATTCTAATTTCAAATCAAATTAACTTAAATCAAGTATCAATCTAAAAACTGCTTAAATGAAATTCAATTACTAAAAGCTTAAAACAAAACTCAATTTATCCACCTTCCATAATTATTTTTCAGAGGTAATAAATTAAGAAAACTCTAGCTCAAAAAAGAGTCAATGTCAAATCAAGTATTTTGCTATGTTCATTCTCAATCAAACTCATGCCAGTAAGGATGTGGCCCGTGTCCTTTGACTACATGGCTTGGCTGGAAGGCTTCACAGATGATGCAGTTAGGACCAGAGTCCTCTGATCAGATGGTTTGACCAGTAAGGCTCCATTATTACGATCACAACCGTAGCTCGTATACTCCCCAATGATTCTACCCTTTGAGTTGTGAATTATAGGGTACACTTGATAGGATAAATAGCTCTCTGTTAGCTAAGGTAGACTTAAGTCTGTCTCCTTAGACAAACACTACCCCAGGTCTACAAGGATTTCTTGGACGACATAACTCATGTGTTCGATAAAGGTTCCTTCCAGTTACTATATCTTCCGACTAGACTAGGACCGCGACCCAGATGACGGAACCATGGGATCTAGATCGGGCACGCCATCATTCCCCAAACCATCCGCTTTTAAGCTAATAATGATGAATTTCATAAATTTCAAATTCTAAATGAAATTTCAAAAGTCCACATGCTGCTACTATACGCTACGCATTTAGCGATCTAACGACTAGCTTTAATTGAAAGTTTTCTCTCACTTATTGGGAAGGGTAATTAACTATAGGGGATTGCACCTATAGGAAACCTAGAGCCAGATCTAAAATTCTCGCAAAATGAGGATGAAATCTCTGGGTAGTATCTTATCTACTATCCCATCTGCCTTCTGAAAATTACACCGATATTTTCAAATCATACTCTCTTCAATATTGTCGAGAGGCCAATAGTGAATTTTCGGAGCCTACAGTGACACTACATTCAAATGGTATTAAAAAGCAATAAATTTTTTGCTCTCTCTACTAGTGAAGCTGAATATGTTGCAACATTATCATCATGTGTGTCTCATGCAATATGGCTAATGACATTCTTAAAATAAAGCTACTAAAATCTTTGTCGATAATAAATCAAAAATAACATTGTCATAAAATTTGGCTCATCATAAAAGAAGCAAACATATTGATATTTATTTTTATTATTTAAGAGACCAGATCAAGGATCAAGAATTCAAGTGGAATATGTGAGCATCAAGATCAAGTTGTAGATACCTTACAAAACCATTAACTATAGAGCTATTCATAGAATTACGATAGTCCTTGGTGTAGTAAATGAAAATTTTGATTTAAGGGGAGTATTTGAGAAATTAAATTAAAATTTATTAAATATTCTAAATATTTATATAAGAAAATCTCAAGAGAAAAATATAAATACTATTTATTTAAGAGTCTTTCTATATTATGCATGTACTAAGAATCTAGGAAGCTTTATTTAATAATTACTGTACAATTCTCTAGATCATGCTAGTGTATAAAAACTCTCTAGAATGATCTTTGTACAAATATAAATAGTCCTTAAGCCTTCTCATTTTGAATAAGAAAAGTAAGATAAAATTTTACTACAAATTTGTCTTTGTCATCCGAAGTAAATTTATTATTGTCCCTCTTTATTCTCCGAACATATTTTTCTATCCAAAGCAACCAAGAAGTCACATTTGCTAACCAAGAAGTCACATTTGCTTGATGGATGTTACTGTAGTTGGATTCATATTTCTCCTCAAGACAAAATTATGTGACCTCCAAATCACCCAAAATTAATTTGGATGGTGAAATGATCGCTCTCTTTGAGGTGTGAATGGGAACGTACTACTTGTGAAATGGCTTTTAAGTCCTCCCATCACTGTTTTTCTTTAACACATGATAAAAAACACTCTATTTTCCGTGACATGACTTCAAAATGAAATAAAAATCAAAATTTTATTTACAAATGATTTCATCCCAAGCATAGTACAATTCAACAAGCCTGTCAATAGCCGAAATTTTACATCCTGTATCACATGTCTTTCAACACATCTATAATTACAAGGGAAGCAAGTATTCTTCTATGCAATACATTCAGATTAGGACTGTACGCGGTTATTTATGATAGTTACATATATACTAATGGAGTAGCCTGGTTTGTCGAGGCAGTTGAGAGAATGAAAAAGAGTTCTTCTCTCCCTAAGATCACTTGCCCTCCGCCAGCCTCTACATATGAGATATCGCCATGGTGCCCCGATTCAGATGACCCGACCCGTCCGATGTTCCTGAGTATTTGATTGATTCTGCAGCCAAAATGCTCTAGGCTTTTGGTTTGAAGATCATGTTGGGACAACAAGTTGGTCTTGATCATCACGAACTTATAAATTATAAACATCAATGGAGCCGATCTTATGGCCACCCTTGCTCGCTTAATTGCTCAAAGACTTGGGAGACAGGTGTTTCAAAATAAACAAAGGAAAAAGCATAGCATATATATCATATTTATATTATCTTCGTATCATATGAAGGATTTATAAATTATTTTATATATATGTACTTGAAAAAACCATAGAGAGAGTAAAAGTTTTGCCTTATATTGTGAAATACATACAATGTATTTAAAGAGTGAACAATAAAACTCCAGAATTTTTACGTGGAAAATCTCAAAAAAAGGGAAAAACCACGGGGCCTATCCCAGTAAAAAGCTTCCACTATGTATCTGTTTCAGAGTACAAGATCTTTCCGATACTGAGATTACAAAATATGAGAAAGGACAAGAAATGAATGATGTTGACAACGAGGCGAATGATGTGATGATTACATTGGCGACAATGTTAATGATGATGACCAATGATAGTGGTGGTGATGATGATTAGCAGGGTGATGGGTGGCGGTGGCGGTGGGGCGGTGGCGATGATTGACGTCGGGGTGGCACTTTTGCTTGGAGGATCTTTAGAGCTTTCTCCTCTCTCTTGCTTGACCTCCCTTCTCCTTCACTTGGCCTCCCCCCATATGAGGAATGAGGGGCTATTTATAGATCGGAGGAGTGGCGTCTCTGTAAATACATGCAAAACCCACACTCTTCATGGACGGCTCAAAATGATCCCCTTGATAATATGATGTATTTTTGTGCATTTGAATGCTCAAATGAAGTCAATTGTAAGATGGCTTGTTGGGAACTCGTCGAGACTCGATTTGACTACAAACACTTCATATTTGAGAGCTATTTAGGGATTTAAGATATCCCAAAGTTTCCAAGGATATTTTAAGAGCTTGATCTCGACTAGTTTCAACTTTGGATCAGCTTGCTTTTAACATCAAGATTCGTGCTTCGACTAATAGTATTTTAAGTGTCATATTAGTTGCCCCCTATTTTTGGATGATATTATCTCAATCATTCAAAAATATGTCAAATACTTGAAAATAGCAAATTCTTCAATGAAATTTGAGGGTCCATTAACTGCACATTTTGAGAGCAGATCTTCATGGAACAATATTATGACTACGGAAGCGTCAAATGTGTGTAGGTATCTGAGATTCGATTTTAGTTATGGACCCATCCAGTGCGCTGCGGAGCTTAAGGCGCCTGAGCGCATCATGCGTAGCATGTACGGCAGCGAGCGTGCCTTGGCGGTGGCAGCATGATTGGTGGGTAGCGAGTGAGCCTGGCCGGTGAATGGATGGAGCCAGCGGTATCAATGCAGCGACGGATCTGGTCGCTGGTTCTGCGATCGTGGCGGAAAGATCGGTCGTCCGACAGGGAGTGGGTCGGTCGGCGCTGAGTCGGCGGTAGCGGGAAGGCGTCAGCCAGCGGGTTAATCCATGTCTTGAGCGGTTCTGCGCCGGATAGTTCCCATGCGACGTGAAGCGGCAGCGACCCAGCGGCGTTGTGGCCGTTGAGCCTCGGCGGATTCGACCTGGCGCATGAAGTGGTCCGTACACAGCGAATGATAGTTTTGACGATTTGAGCGGTTTTGCGGTTTTGGGTGGTTTTACCCTTTGCCCTAGAATTATAAAACCCCTAGGGAGGAGAAGGCACCTTCTTTCTTCTTGAAAGTAGGTCGTTTGGAGCGATCAAGACCGTGGTTCATGCGCTCGTTTTCAGTGTTAACTCGTCGACCGGCCGGGATCGGGTATCAAGACCCGTAGTTCATTGCGTTTTCCCTCGAAGAGGTGTTAACTAACTCGTCGGACCGGCCGGATCGGGCGATCAAGACCCGTAGTTCATCGCACTCTAGTTTTCCCGAAAGAGGTGTTAACCTCGTCGGACCGGGTTTGGAGGCGATCAGAACGATAACCGAGGTTCGGGTGCAATGCTCGACGATGGCGGCCGCGATGGTGATCACCATGAAGGATAAGCGGATGATGGTGGTGATCGCCGAGATCAGCGATGTCGCGGTAGTGACGAAGCGGCGGTAGTCGGTCGTGTTTGGCCCGGGGGTGTAATTAATCGCGGAGACGCAGTAGCGTGCGCCGCGTGGCGGTGAAAGCGAAAGTCAGCGGCGGTAGATTAATCCGGCCGTGATGGCCTGAGGGTTGGTTAGGCAATAGTTCGGCAGTGGTAGCAACATCATCGCGATTAAACGGTAGCGGCAGCGGATACCGGCGAAATTTTGTGATGGTCAGCATGACCAGCGGCAGTAGTTAACGGCGGACCGAAATCGATTGTGGCCGATGGTGGCAGCGGCAATAGCAGCAATAATCAGCAGTGGCGAGAGTTAGTCAGCGAGAGGGATGGCCAGCGGAATTACCGAAGTGATAATCAGCGTGGTGACCATGGCGAGGTGGAAGAGGTTGGAATTGAACTGCCGAGGATTTTTGACCCATCCGAGGTTATTTGGTCGAAAGTGTTACCCGGCGACGCCAACCGTATGGAAGAGGTTCGGATTGAATCCGCTGAGGATTTTGACCTATCCGGTGTTTTGTCGCGTGTTACCCGGCGACGCAACCTGCATGGAAGAGGTCGGGAAGTCCACAAGGATCTTTGACCTATCCTAGGTTGTTTGTCAGAGTGTTACCCGATGACATTAACCTATATGGAAGAGGTTGAATTAAATCCGCTGAGGATTTCTGACCTATCCAAGGTTGTTTATCAGGGTGTTATCTGATGATGTTAACCTGTATGGAAGAGGTCGTGAGAAGTCCACCAAGGACCTTTTGACCTATCCTAGGTTGTTTGTCGAGTTACCCATGACGTTAACTGTATGGAAGAGGATTGAGTCCGCCGGATTTCACCTCCATCGAGGTTGTTTGTTAAAGTGTTACTAGATGATGTAACGTATGGAAGAGGTTGAATTGAATCCGTGAGGATTTTGACCTATCGAGGTTGTTTGTCGAGTGTTACGATGATGTTAACATATGGAAGAGGTAGTGAATCCACCAGGATTTTGACCTATCGAGGTTGTTTGTTAGAGTGTTGCAGATGGCGTTAACTGTATGGAAGAGGTCAATTGAATCCGAGGATTTTGACCTATCAAGGTTGTTTGTCGAGTGTGTTACCGATGGCGTTAACGTATGGAAGGTGGGGAATCCACGAGGACCACCTATAGGTTGTTTTTGAGAGTGTTACCCGATGATGTTAACGTATGGAAGAGGTTGGATTGAATCTGAGAATTTGACTATCCAGGGTTGTTTGTTAAGGTGTTACCGATGGCGTTAACTGTATGGAAGGATTGGTCCACAGTTTTGACCTATCAGTTGTTTGTCGAGTGTTAGATGACGTTAACGTATGGAAGAGGTGAATTGAATCCAGTATTTTGACCTAAGGTTGTTTGTCAGTGTGACTCGATGGCGTTAACGTATGGAAGAGGTGATCAAGTCCCTTGGGATTGATCATGCACAGTTGAGATACAACGTGAGTTGTATATTTCTCAAGTGGGAGGATTAAATGAAGAAGAAATAAGCTTATAAGGAAAATCCATAAACTCATTACTTTGATAATGTTAGTGATACAATATTGTCATAAGATAACTTAACAAAAGGGACGAGATACATTTTTAGAGAGAGTTAACAAAGGACAGGTGGAGAGGAAAGGACAAATGTGATAAATTAAATATTACAATATTTATACAATGATTACATATAACACTTTTAGAGACCCTCCATGTTCCAAGTTTTAAGGAATATTTTTTCTGGATCGTTGGTCATAGCTTGGCGGTTGGTCATCGATAAGCAGTGGGGAGCGATCTTTACAAAAACCCTCGAGGTACTTCTTTATTTTGAAGATTAAAATTCTCGATGTTGAAGGTCAGAAGGGCATGGTTGAGCTTGTTTGAGGTAACATGATTGTCTATTTGTTGATTTCCACCAGACCACTCCCGATGGGAGTTTGAAATTTTATCTTAAGATGAGGTACAAGTGACATCAGAAGATTGATTGGAGGGTCTTCCAAATATAGCGTTGTATCTTTGAATTTGACTTGACCACTATGAATTGAGCGAGTGAGTGACTTGTTGAGGAAATTCTCGAGAACAACGGAAGGGTGATTGTCCCCTCCACCATGCAGGCGATTATCAAACCCATATAATGGTCTGCGGGTTGAAGTTTTTCCTTAACCAAATGCTAAGAAAGGTGGAGTAAAATAAAACATCAACGAACTCATTATCAATCAAAATTCTCTTAACAACATAACATGGGTCACAATCCCATGCGATAAGAGGATCTTGATGTGGAACTTGGACTCCTTCCAAGTCGAGTTATTAAAAGTGATGGGATGATTAATACAAGATTTTTTAACTTCGGCTCTTCAAAGCGATGAAGATTTGATTAGATAGTAGTGGCCCACTTGTCGTTTCAATTTCTCCAACTATTTGGCGACTATTATGTTGTTTACTTTGATTGTCGGTTGCCCCAGTTGGAGCTATGTTTGTTTGAGTTGGTTGGTTTTACACAAATTGACGTAGATATCCTTGCTGAATGAGCCTCTTAATTTTTTCTTTGAGTTGTTTGCATGCCTCAGTAGTATGTTCACGACTTCGATGGAAGTGACAATATTGCTCCGATTTCTGAATTTGGTTTGATGGATGACCACTTGATATTTTCTTCATCTCGAATAGCCATTAGAAGGTTAACGAGATGTGTTGATGGTGTATTCCATCGTGGTTGTCGTTGATGCGGGGGCCATGGAAATCATGGCTGACTTGTTGCTTCTTCTGATGGGATTGTTGATCTATGTTTCTTAGAGCACTCTTACGTTTTCATGTGGATTGTTCAAATTATTTTTGATGGGCATTAATAGCCTCATCAGCAGAAATCTATACTTCCACACGGTGAACTAAGTCAGCATATGAGCGGACCGTATCTACATTAGTGGCAGTAGAAAGGCACTGAGCCCCAAGGAAAACTCCTCTTAGTAATTGAGTCACCCGGGTATTTGGCGAGCTTCTTAGGAGAATCGGAAGTATTCTTTAAGTGATTCACCCTCATTTTGATGAATGTCAGAGAGATGGGAGGAATCTTTAATGATCCTCCGGTTTGCAATGAACTGTTCTACAAAAATTTTGGTGAGTTAAAAGGTATGGATGGATTCCTTGGAAGGGAGAACCAAGTCGCTTGTCCTGAGTGCGAAAGACGACAAAGCAGTGTGTCAGGAGCTCGTTGGATATGCATGATAGTCCTGTAATGGTCGATGTGTTCATGTGGGTCAGTCGCCCCTTCATAGGAATCAATGTTTGGAAGCTTGAAACCCACGGGAATAGGATGTTGAAGAATAGCTTCAGCTAAAGGTGAGGATTCCTCATAGCCGCGGTGAGGGGGAAGATAATTTCTGTCTTGAAGGTGAAATTTGTCTTGCATTAAGCATCGTAATTACGCATAACATGGAGTGGAGTCAAGGATGAGAAGCGTGCCACGCAAAATAATTGGTGGATTAATAGTCGGTTAGTACGTGATGGATGAGTAGAACGGTGTCGAGGAGATCGACATCACGCGGCTAAGCGGAGAAACTTCATCGTCGGAGATTAGCATTTTGACCTCCACGGCTAACGATCGATCTTGGGGAGATGTGTTTTCCCGGTAGTGGTTTGTTGTGTTCCTCGCAAAAGTTGGATCATCTCATTTTGAGACTCTTCCATTCGGCGCACGATCTTCTAAAGAGATTCTGTGCCTTCACCGACATGATCCACTATCGAGGAAGTGAGGAAGAAGGTTGGCATCCTTGGTTCAAGGATTGGTTTTAGTGACGGGAGTTGGAGTGGGAGGCTCCGTTGTTATGAGTATTGCGCTTTATTGGCCACCACGCTGGTTTTCGCCGTGGGATTGAGAGGTTCTTTTTCCCACAAACGGGCACCAAATCAAGGGCGTCTTTAGAAAACCGCCATCAGAGTAAAAGTTTTCGCTTTAGCTTCGTTGTGATATCCAAAGACAATAATGTGATATTTAAAGAGTGAACAATAAAACTCCAGAATTTTTATGTGGAAAATATCAAAAAGAGGGAAAAATTATGGGGCCTAGCCCAATAAAAAGCTTCCACTATGTATCTGTTTCAGAGTACAAGATCTTCTCGATACCGGGATTACAGAATTGTATATGAGAAAGGGACAACATTTGCTAGTAATGATGATGTTGATGATGTTGACGACGATGACGAATGACGTCGATGAATGATGTGACGACAGATACAATGTTAATGATGATGACCAACGATAGTGGTCGGTGATGATGACCAGCAACAATGGTCGATGACGCCAGGATCGCGTGGCGGCTGACGGCGACGGCCGACGGCGGTGGTTGACGACCGTCGAGTGGCGACACTTTTGTGCTTGGAGGATCTTTAGAGCTCTCTCCTCTCTCTTGCTTGACCTCCCTTCTCCTTCACTTGGCCTCCCCATATGAGGAATGAGGGGCTATTTATAGATTAGAGGAGTGGCGTCTCTGTAAATACATGCAAAACTCGTACCACTCCACTTCATCGGACAACTCAAAATGATCCCCTTGATCATATGATGTATTTTGTGCATTTGAATGCTCAAATGAAGTCGGAATTGTAAGATCTTTGGCTTGTTGGAACCGGCTCGTCGAGACGCTCGATTTGACTATAAATACTTCATATTTGAGAGCTATTTAGGGATTTAACTGATATCCCAAAGTTTCCAAGGATATTTTAAGAGCTTGATCTCGACCAGTTTCAACTTCGGATTAGCTTGCTTTTAACATCAAGATTCGTGCTTTGACTAATAGTATTTTAAGTGTCATATCAGTTTCTCCCCTATTTTTGGATGACATTATCTCAATCAACACTATTAGCAACACAAATATGTAAAGTAAGTAGCTACGGAGCAGATCTTAAAGCTAGAGCAGATAACGAAGAACATGAGACAACTAGCTATGCACTATATATAAACAAATTACTATGTATTTATATATACCTCTTTAAGTTTTGAATTTTAATGTCTGAATTATCTGAGGCATGTATCTTTATTGATATTTCTCTTAAAGTACTTGGATTTTCTAAATTAAAATAGATATTATAAATCTTTAATCATTTATTTTTTTAAGGCTTGTTAACTCAAAAGTTTCCTTCAAAACAGATGTCAGCAATAAAAATAATAATATCATGCTCTGCTCACATGTGCTGTAATATGCTAACGGTCTCAATCAATTCAGCTGAATATATGAATAAGTACAAATAAATCCAAGAATTCAGCTAACACTTTTTTTTATGCATTGATGTCATCATGCACTTGTAGATACACAATAATAGCACTCTTATAAATGCAATTGTATGACTAACAAATATCTTGCCTTCTTTCTTTTTAAATGATTTGTTTATCATAGAATAATTATCATTTTTGCATAATTAATTTAAGAATATATTTCTTTAAACTGTATATGATATGAAATGCATGTTGAAAATAAGTTTTCTCTAAATTAAATTATTTCCAATAATTGTTTAATAAGAAAGTTAAACTTAATAATAAATAAAATATAGACCAATCTAGTTAAAACATAACATTCCTTCAATACACGCAAATAATGATAAACAAGATGATTAAAAAAAGTATATTTAAATCATACTTATCTTGTTAACAACTTTAAAACTAAAAAAAATTAATATTAAAGCATTAACAAGAATATTTAAATTTAAATATAATAATATAATAATGAAATAAAAAATATTTATTACAGCGTTAACAAGATTACTTAAATTTAAATATAACAATATCAAAAAATGCATTTTTTTTATAATATATTGTACGATTTATAAAATGATTTTCCCATAATATAAGAATATTAGATTTGATACTAAAAGATAAAAGAAAATTAATTTTAATAATTATACAAATATTCAGTTTTAAACATATAAATAATTTTTATATATCATTATTTCGTATAACTTTTAAAGCAAATTAGGTGGATTGAAGCCCTATATAATTCGAATATTTATGAGAAACACATTACCATATTATTGCTTTATAATAGTATTTCAGGCTATAAATAATGAAAGATATTTGGCTTGTAGTGTTGTAGGTGTTTGATGGCCAGGAGGAGTTGCTTGTAGGTACGTAGAAAGGGCCACACGCCTATGGGAAGATGTTGACTGTGGTGTGATGAGGGGACGCTGGGTTAGGGGCAGGAGAAGGCAGTGATAATGGAAGAGCCGCAATGTAGGACTCGGTGATAGGAAGCTCTTTGTAATCGATGATGTAGAAGGAGGGGAAGGAGGATAAGTTCACACAGCCCTGAAGACGTGCATGGGGGCCTTCAGAGGAGAAATTATTAAGTGTGGCAGTCAGGATAAGCTACGTCCAGTTTAATGTCACCATAATCGATAATATATATATATATATATATATATATATATATATATATATATATATATATATATATATATATATATATATATATATAATATAATATATAATATGCATATACAAATTATGTACATGCCAAGTAGTGTACAATGTTATTGAAGTTCGGAAATAGAACTATGCTTGGACTTCACACGTAAATATTTCTCCCTTTATAGGAATGTGCTTGTGATTTTGTACGGTTCCCAAAGGAAAAGATAGGTTATGGACTTGGTTAAAATTTGAAAAATATTAAAAATATTATAATTTTTATTTATTTACATTGTTTATATATATGTGTGTATAATCATAAGCCTTATTTTAGTTCAAAGCTAATATGTAGTAATAATAGCACACATATCTATCCTTTTTACAATATTCCTTCCATGGTATAACAAACAACAAATACAGTAAGATGCAAGAGAAAGCTTATAACCAATTTCAACAATGGATATTAATATATAACTGCAAGAATCCTTTAAAGGTACTTATCTCATCGCCAATCAAAGATGGACCCCTAGCAGACTTCAATTCTTTTTTTTTTTCCCACCTGAAGGAGTGCCCATCATGTGAATGGGAGAAGGGTGAAGACCAATCCTCCTCTCTGCTTATGCTGGCTGGTCCTTCTTGAAGAAAAGCGACAACATGAGAAATAAAGTGCTGGGGCTCCACAACGACGACAATCGCACCAGCCCTAAAGAACGCAAGGAAGCATGCAACTAGGTTGGTGATAATTTTATATGAATATGGTCAATAGGCGACTCACATGATTGGCCTTCGAAAAAGTCAGTAGAGTGCTTTCTTCTCCAACCAGGAAACTTAGGTTCAAATCACACATTTACTATTAATCACTAATTTCTAACTTAGTTGTCATTAAAGCTCAACTTCTAAAAAAATGACTTTGCCAAAGGAAGTGCCCCAAGGTGAAGAAGCCACTAAAAATTAGATATGCCTTTCAATCGTTCAACAAGTTGTCTAGCAACTCGCCTATAGTGAGGTGAGATCTAGGCTCACAGGAGATATAAAGAATATAATTGACTCACCTTATGTGGTGCTTGAAAGTTGGCTACTCATTGTCGATGACTCTATGATGCTTATTAACCCAACATGTAAACAAATAAAGTTCAACATATTTCTAAATAATGGTGATGTGAAAAGGCGCAACATGTGATACCTTGGTAAGACAAGCATTGACCAATTCAAAATGTACAAGAGAAAGTTGCTCTCTGTGCACCAACTTCTTCACTCGTCGCCTCACCAATTGGACTTTTTTCCTCTTCCTCACAAGGGGGTGCACTTGCCACAATGGGAATGTTAGCAACTTGAGGTGCATTTCTATAGGCTCCTTACCCATAGAAGCAATCATCTCGACAAGTTGTTACTCCTATACAATTAGGTTCTTGTTGCTCAACCATGATAAAGGCTTTATACCACTTCACCCTATGGAGATCCCTCCACAAGTTCTTATTGTCAACATCGTCCACAAGCACAGGAGCTCATCTCCACAAAAAAAAAAAAAAAACTTGACAAAATCAGAAGGAGAGGAAACTCTATGGTTCAACACTCCATCAACTCTTAATTTATAACTATGAACCACCCGAGCTATCACAACAATGATCAAATTAAAGATATTGTAACATGAATCATAAAAGATTCCCTTTAACAACAAATACATTAATAATTATGGTTCATGTAGTTGACGTGATTTGGTGGTTATCACTAGTTCTCTAGTCCCATTTGCAAGTCAACTCTACAAAGAGTGAGATAATAAGACAAAGCAAACTCACTCCAAAGAAGAACAACTAACAAGGATGACCAAGTCAAAATTAACTTGTTACTTGCTACACCAACTCGATAGTAAAAGCATATGCCATGGGTCAACTTTCAACAAGGGGCTTCGACATGCCAAGTTGGCTAAATGGATGCACACAGCTTGCAAAACAAGCGACTTCTACATAAAAACTTGTTAGCAACTTGCCCACACCTGAACTTAGCCAGGTCCCAAACAACATACTCGCTACATATTCAAATTTAGATGAGTAAAATTATGTGAATGGACATATTATCTAAAGGCCACATCCCAACTATACTAGATTAAAATACACACACACACACAGACACACACACACAATAATAATAATAATAATAACACAACATTATGTTCCTTCATTTTACACATTGCATGGTATAACAACAAAAAAGATATGATACAAAAGAATGCCTATAAATCAATTTCAATAATGAATATCAATATATATACAATAATCATGAAGAAGAATAGTGCATTATAATGTGATTCGAGCTTAGCATAAATCGACTTGTACTGTTAACATCTATCTCAATCTTTTTTATTAAAATATGAGGAAGAGATACAGATGATCTCAAGTTTTGATTCATCAATCAAAAACTAAAGATCAAAAGAGCTATCATAATTGAAAAGAATCATTATTTCATCAAGGCAACAAGTAGAGATCAAACATTGAGGTTAGGTCATTGGACCACATAATGAAGAAAGAATTTGGAGAGAATAATAATATTACCAACAGATTTGTGTCCAAAACTCCCAACTAAAAATCAGCAGAATTTCCTTCATGAATCCTCTTTCTTTGTCTTATGTGGGCACATCGGAGCACTAACATTTATTGACATAAATTATAGTTTTTCTTCGCGAGTAGAGTGAGTTAGGCGACCTAATCATCAAAATTGTCTCTTTGAGGTAGTTTTATAAAAGGTACGTAGGTAGTTCAACGGTTTCTCGGCACTCATTAAAGAGCTTTCATAAAGCAACCAAGATGTCATATTTCTTTGCTGGATATTTCCTTCTACTCACAAAATTGTGCAATATATTAGTTTCTAGGTCTTTGGAAGTGTGAATGGGAACCACTCATATGCAACTAGAAATGGCTTCTTTAGTCCTCCCATCACTGAGTGAGGTTCATATTGAATGACTGATTCTCTTTTTTCCTTAAAATATGATGAAAAAAATTAAACTTTCTAACATGTAGCTGCATGACATGACATCAAAATGAAATAATAATTAAAATGTTTATTTACAAATGAATTTTATTTGATGAACATGTAGCCTTCCTAGTATTATTTATTAGTATAATTTTGATTATCTTTTTCTACTAAACTACTTCAGTCATATGTGGGAAGGAGAATGTCTAACAAGCCATAACAAAGATATTTATTTTCACCGCCCTCATTAACTCAATGATTATTCTTTGAAATCCTTCAAGTTGCATGGCCATGATGTGAAGAAAATTCTTCAATATGCCATGAGTTTCACATGTGTTGACCTCCATACATGCTCCATCAAGTCAAGCTCAGAGCCAAGTTGACACTTGAGTACAACATGCAAATTTAAATGCACTAGGAATCATCGAAATTAGTCAAAATGACCTCCAATCGATGAATGGACTTCGTCATCGCATTCAGAACATCCAAATTGATCAGAATATATTTATATATATATATATATATAGATTGAGAAGAAAATCTATCGATATGCCTACGGTCATTTTGAGGTCGGGAGGCTGCGATGATATCTAGATAATCTCCGTTCATAAAATTGATCACACTGTTAGTGTCAAAATATCAAAACCTATCAAATGAGACTGTCTGCATTTAATTTGAATGAGTCTGAACAAATGTCAAGCGCTCGAAAGCGATGACGCACAATTTTGAACTGAAATTGACTCGATTCGACACTGACCTAAACCAAACAGCCTTCAATGGTGAAACGGACTGCGTTGTTGGTTCCAAAGCATCGAAGTAACCTAAAATTGATATCCAATTTGTTTATGTGGTGATGCAATTGTAAAAACTTAAAATTGGAGTTTATTTTATCTCAAATAAGAAATGAAAACCTACCTATATATACCCCTCTTAATAACCCAAATTCCTATTCTCACCTAACTCCATTTGAGAGCCGCATTCACTCCTCTTAGTTCGAACTCCCAGTCTAAGCATTCCTTCTCGTTCACCCGTCGATCGTGGCTACAAACCAAACAAAGAGTTGGCCTCCCTCTCATGGCCACTCATGTTCGTCCAGCCGAACTCCCAGCCGAATGATGCGAATCCCTTCCCGTTCTCCAACAGCACAAACTCATCCCTCCAAGCTGAGTTTGTCCATTCAAACCAAGTGCATGAAACTCCACCCTGCTCTCTTTCCATCCCTTCTAGCCGAATGAAAGGATCCCCCCACTTATTCTCGGGTGATTTCCTTTGTCTCCTCTCTAGTATGAACCCCAGAAGGTTCCCTCTTCAGTTCCTTCCTTTTATCGCAACAAGGAAACCTCTTTACCATCATTATGGTGCCTCCCCTTGCCGGGCTCGACATTCTCTAATTGTTAACCAAGCCTGATCTCTCTCTCTTTATCTCTCTCTCTCATTATTCCTCTCCAAGCTCCATAGCAAAATCTCTGCATCACTCACAAATGTATAAAAATGTGTGTGTATGTGCAAAAAATATTGTGTTTGATTTTTATGCAAGTACTCGAAGAGCCTATGCGTGTCTTTTTAGATGAGTAGGTTGGAGGATCATGGCCGCAGTGTTGTAAAACACCATCCATGTGCACCTTTTTTAGGCAGGGTGCGGTAGCTTTGGTAGAAATCTCCACGGCTATGGGGTCTGCCAAAATTTGTCAAAATGGACCAACAAGGGACAATAAAAAGACACTTAAAACCTAAATTAAAGATGAAATTAATATTAAATCAAATGTGAAACATAATGATTTAAGATAAAGTTGATTTGAAAGAATGAAATATTTGAATAAATTGTCCACCAAAGATTGTAATCAATACACTTCAATGAATAATTAGGTTATTCTCTATCAAATCGAAATGATCAAAAAAAAATTTGATGTGCAAGAAAATCAATAATTGATGTCCGATTTGTAGATGACTAAGGGTTTCATAAATGATTTTCAATGAATAATTGTTGTTATTACATATTAAAATTCATGAGAATGCTCGAAATAAAATGAATTTTGCATGAATTTGTAGGTAGTCCTAGTCTTAAAATTGTCTATTATAATGCATACTAATGGCTTGAAAGATTGCATTGTGTGCACATCTCGATGTAGTATATGCTAAAACTCATTGTACTAAAATGTGTGCTGATAGTCAAAATATGAAAGTGAAATGAATTTTGCACAAAATCAATACATTTCCCAACTTGTGGTATTTGAATACACACAAATATTCTAAAGAGATAAGCCTTACATGCATTGTAAACTTCTACTTATTGCTTCAAGATTTGTGTATATAATGAGATGATATAAATTCAAATGCTTTAAAAATGTGTAAGTACTTTCAATTGACTTACACATTTCACGAGGAGTATCTTAGGCATAGCCTTACTTTATAAAGTGTGCAAATTTTATAGGACTGCAAAATTCAATGAAATTGAAATTGGACTCGATTAGGCGCTTTATCTATATGGTGAAGTTGTATGTCTCACATACTCAATCCAGTCCTAGTAGAGATAGAAGTTGACAGGATTGATTATAAGTTGAGTGTTCAATCATCAAGAGAGTAATTTTATTTTTCATTTGCATATGACCATCAAAGGTCTTAATAGGAGAATTTCTTATTTAAAATCCTAAATTCTCTAATTTGGTATGAAAAATATGATTGCAAATTTTAGTCATAGACTCGATCCTGTACTGATAAACAAGTAGAGTTGAGAAGGTCTTCCCTAATGATGGCTGTGGTGAGCGTAGATTTCAATTGGAGGGGGTTACTATTGTTCAGATTTTAAAATCAATGTTTCTCAAGTTCAAATTTCTAAATGCAAGTTGTAGGCAGATAGAGTTGTGATCTACCCCATTGATGATTGTAATTGTAGATTTCAATTGGAGGGGTTCCATAGGCCACTTTATATATATGGTGAAGTCGTATGTCCCGCTTAATCAATCAAACCCTCCTTATAAAATATGAGTTGAGATGATTGATTCTAAATCAAATGCTCAATCACCAATTAGAGTAATTTTATTTAACATTTTCATGTAACCATTAAAGGTCTTAATAGAGAAATTTCTTATTTAAAATCCTAAGCTCTATAGTTTGATATGAAAAAGATAATCACGAGTTTTAACTATTGACCGATCCTCTACCATGCAAGTAAAGTTGACAAGTCTACTCCAATGATGATTGCTAATTATAGATTTCAATTAGAGGGGTTACATGGGCCACTTTATCTATATGGTGACGTTGTAAGTCCTACTTAATCAATCAAATCCTCCTTCCAAAATAGGAGTTGATAGGATTTATTCTAAATTAAATGCTCAATCACCAAGATGAGAATTTGATTTATACATTTGTATACGACCATCAATACTTTTAATAGAGAAATTTCATATTTAAAATTATAGACTCTATTTTAAGATGGTAAATGCAATCACAAGTTCTAATCATAGACTCGATCCTCTGTTACCAAACGAGCAAAGTTGATAAGGTCTACTCCGATGATGGCTGTGTTTAATATAGATTTCAACTAGAGGGGATACTTACCATCAAAATGTGCTTGCAAGCTCAAATCGAATTAATCAAAATAAAGCATCAATACAAATATAAAATCAAATAAATTGCTAAGTGTTAAATGCTTAAATGAAATTCAATCTTTAAATACTTAAAGCTAAAATCTAATTCATCGACCTTCCACAATTATTTGTCGTAGGTATCAAATTAAGAAAACTCTAGCTCACAAAGGAGCCAAAGTCAAATCAAGTATTCCCTATGTTTATTCTCAATCAATCTCATGCCGGTAAGGATGTGGCTCGTGTCTTCTATCCATATGGTTTGGCCAGTAAACTCCACATATGATACGATTACGACTAATATTTTCTGATTTGGTGACTGCCTCCAAATGGAACCATTATATTATAGTCACGATTGTATCCCATATGTTCCCTAATGGCTCTACCCTCTTGAGTTGTGAACTATAAGGTGCAGTTGATAGGGCCAAAAGCCATCTGTTAGCTAAAATGGACTTAAACCTTGCTTCTTAGATAAACACCACCCCAGGTCTACAATGTTCTTTTGGACAAAGTAACCCATGATTGCTGACAAGAATCCTTCAGTCATGTTGGGTCGACTACATCCTTTGACTAAGTAGACTAGAAACCATGACAGCTTAGGATGACGGAACCATGGGATCTTGATCAACAGCATCATCGTTCCCCCAAAAATTCGTTTTAAGTTAAATAATAATGAATTTCATAAATTTAAATTTCAAAACTCCACATACTGCTACTATATGCTACGCATTAAGCGATCTAATGACTAACCTTAATGGAAAGTTCTCTCTCAATATTGAGAGGAGTAATTAACTATGGGTGCTTGCGCTTGTAGGAAACCTGGAACTAGGTCTAAAATCCTCAAAAAATGAGGGTGAAATCTTTGGGTAGTGTCTTATCTACTATTCCATCTATCTTCTGAAAATTTGACCGATATTTAATCTACTCTCTTAATCGAGAGGTCAGTGGCAAATTTTTGGAGCTCAGAACATGAAATGTTCACAATGTTAATTGGACTATAATACACATTTAAGAAGCTAATCAATACCTTTATAACTTTATTTGTATGTTATGAAGTGGAATGAAATATTCAAATCATGGCTATAGGAAAAAGAGTGGAGCAAAAATTTTCATTATCCTTCAATTGATCAATATATTGAAATTTCCATGATGTTGTTACGGTGGACGTGATGATTCTTGCAGCATGTTATTGAGACTTAAGCTACAGTATAATTATCAAATCTCTTATAATTTTTTGTCGTTTGTTGAAAGACTTTGAGAGCTACAAGGTTTGTCAAATAGACTTTTTCTTTAACGCAATATTCTTCTCATTTTTTATTAAAGGCATGCAATAAAAGATTGTAACACTAAAACTATTGATCACATGATTACAGATTATAGATAGCAAATAAATAAATAACATATTCTTGCATTCAACTTGACATAGTACCGTGCAAAAAATGCCATTAAAAATTTATTTCAATTTATAAAACTAAACATAAAATAATATTGAAATGGAGTGTTTTTAATAATGTTACAATTCATTTGCTTAGATAAATAAATAAATTATATAATGAAATTGTAATTGTTAAGCAATTTGATTGTAAAAAATAATAGTGTTTTATCAAATTATAAATAATTATTAAAATTTATTATAATTAAATATAAATTAAAATATACTTACCTGAATTTTTTCTGAGTAATTATTTTTTCAGAAATTCTCCAAGTAAAAGAAGCTCAGATATTATGAGTGTTCCATCACCAGTCTTTTTTTTTTTTTTTGAAGTATCATATCCGGAGTACCGACAATTATTTCTTTGCTGGATGGTCCCGTGGCTGTACCCTTATTTATGCTTTTTAGTTGTGTATCTTCCTTTCTAAGAATTGACTGATATTGTATTTGTTTTTCTTTCTTTCAAGTGCGTTGATTTTTTTAATAGCTGAGTTTTCTACATTATTTATTTATTTTCTCGTTAATATGGTTATTTTATTGATGGTTAGAGCAGCATGTAAGAAACTAATCATGCAGTTATATTTTTTATAATTAGTAGAGATTATTGCTAGAAATTGGTTTTCATATCATTATCAATGAGTTCTAATTTCAAGTGCCAACATATTATATATCATCAACATCTGCTGTAATGGAAACAATTTAGAATTGGCATTGTGAATGCTATTTTCTGTTTATCTCCATTGAATATGGTATTATTATTGATTTGTGCTATTCTTAAAACTATGTTATATATCATCAACATATTAAAAATATTTTCAAGTGCCAACATATTATATATCATCAACATATTATATATCTTTATTTCTTCAAGGTAACAAGTAGAGATCAATCATTGAGGTTCAGGTCATTGGCCACTACATAATGAAGATAGAATTTGGAGAGAATAATAATATTACCAATAGATTTGTGTCCAAAACTCCCAATCGAGAATCAGAAGAAGCTCTTTCCTGAATCCTCTTTCTTAGTCATATGTGGGGCACATCGGAGAACTGACTTTTATTTATAGAAATTATAGTTTTTCTTCACGAGTAGAGTCAGTTAGGCGACCTAATCATCCAAATTGTCCTTTTGAGGTAGTTTTATTAAAAGGTACGTAGGTAGTTCAAAGGTTCCTCGACACCCATTAAAGAGCTTTCATAAAGCAGCTAAGATGTCAAATTTCTTTGATGGATATTAATTGTGCAGTAGAATGGTTTCTAGGTCCTTGGAAGTGTGAATGGGAATGACTCATATGCGGCAAGAAATGGCTTCTTTAGTCCTCCCATCACTGAGTGAGGTTCATCTTTGAATGATCAGCTCTCTTTTTTCCTTAAAATATGATGAAAAAAAAAATTAAACTTTGCAACATGTAGCTGTATGACATGACATCAAAATGAAATAAAAATTAAATGTTTATTTGCAAATGATTTTGTTATGAACATATAGTAGTATTCTTTATTAATATAATTTTGATCATCTTTTTCACGACTACTTTCATATGTGAGAAGAAGAATGCCTAACAAGCCATAGCAAAGTTACTTATTTTCACCGCCCTCATTAACTTGATTATTACTCTTTGAAATCCTTCAAGCTGCATGGCCTTGATGTGAAGAAATTTTTTTAATATGCTGTGAGTTTCACATAAATGTTCAAAATGTCAATTTGACTATAATATACAAGCTAATTGATGCTTTTGTAACGTTATTTGTTGGTTATAAAGTTGAATGAAATATTCAAGTTGTGGCTACAGGAATGAAGGGTGGAGCAAAACTTTTCATTATTCTTCAATTGATCAATATATTGAAATTGCCATGATGTTGTTATGGTGGACGTGATGATTCTTGTAGGATGTTATTGAGACTTAACTTATAGTATAATTGCCAAATCTCTTATAGTTTCTTGTCATTTTTTGAATGAGTTAGAGAGCTACAACATTGGTCAAATAGACTTTATTTTTAAAGCAACATTCTTCTCATATTTTGTTAAAGTAAGACAACAACAACAACAACAACAACAACAAGCCTTAATCCCACTAGGTAACATATGAATCCTTAGTCTCCATTGTGTCCATATTATGTAATTCTCAATTAATTACTAAGATCATTTTTTATACATCTTAACCAAGTCTTTTTAGGTCTACCTCTACCTTTCTTAACATAAGGAAAATCTAATGCATCTACTCTCCTAATGGATTGAGTACGCTTTATGTGGCCAAACCATCTAAGGCGACTCTCCCTAATCTTATCTATCCGGAGCTACTCCAACTTTTTCCCATACTCATTTTGCATTCTATCTAGGGTAAAGCCACTCATCCACAGCATCCTCATCTGTAACACTTAACTTACTCTTATGTTTCTCTTTTTTTATCATTGCACCATAAGTCATTGCGTCTTACCACCATCTTATAAAATTTTCCTTAAGTTTAGTGGAACTTTTCTATCACATAATAGGCGGATGTTTCTTCAACCATCCAACTTCTACTTAATATCTCCATCTATTTCACCATCATTTTGAACAATTAAATATCAGATAGCTCACTCTTATTAATGACTTGATCACCTAAGTCACAACACTACCACTAAAATTTCTACAACTAAAATTACACTCCATATATTCAGTTTAGATGCTTAGCGAAAACCTTTAGACTCTAAAGTTGACCTCCATAATTCAAGTTTCGTTGGACTCCTCTAGTCTTATCAACAAGAAGAATGTCATCAAAAAAGCATACACCAGGTACATCTTCTTGTAAATGCCTCTAAGAACATCCATAACTAAAGATAAGCTTAATGTTGATCCTTGATGTAATCCAATGAAATAGGAAAATAGTTTGTCAATCCTCCTTGTGTTTGGACACAAGTGACTCTAGTATACATATCCTTAATGACTTGAATATAACCAATATTAACTTCTTTTTTGTTCTAGAACTCTCCAAAGAACATCTCTTGAGACTTTATCATAAGCTTTCTCTAAATCAATAAATATCATATGTAGATCCTTTTTATTTTCTCTATGCTTCTCCATCAAACCTCTTAACAAATGTATAGCATCCATAGTAGACATGTAATAAAAATATTAGTGATAAATTAAATCAGTATTAGCTAGTTGTTGTTGACCTTCATATATACCACATGAGTCGAATCGAGCAGATGAGTTATCGACTTACTTTTAGCACAAATAGCAACTGCAAATCACCAAATGACCTAATCTAGCATTCATTGCATTTAGAGCGTCAAATTAATTGAATATAAATATTTTACAATCTAACGATCAACTGAACAAGCGATCGAGATATCAATGTGCCAACATGTATATCAAAGTCAAGAAGCTGCGATGATGCCCAAATGATCTCTATTCGTGAAATTGATTACATAATTAGTTTTGAAACATCAAAATATATCAAGTAAGACTATTCAAACTCAATTTAGGCAGTGTTGCAAATGTCAATGATAATAATGAAAATTTAAATACGTGCCAAAATTAGTAAATGATCTCTATTGATGAGCAGACTTTTCCATTGTGTTTAAAATGTTGTTGGCGGTTGGAATAAAAATATACTCGATGATCAATCTCAGCGTAAGTCGTCGGCCTACAAGCATATTATTGAGGTTGAGGCACCGACTTAAACCAAACGACTCGTCCGTGAAATTGATTATCATTAGTTTCAAACATCAAAATCAAGTAAGATTATTCCTCAATTGGGATAAGTCTGAAAATCGGCGGTGAAAATGATAACACGCATTTTGAGCTAAAATTGATCAATTTGACACCTTTTCTAACCTTGTTGTGTTGAACATTGAATAACCTTATATATATATATATATATATATATATATATATATATATATATATATCAACCCTATATTGAGATCGTAAGTTCATATTAAAATCAATTTGACACTTAAAATTTAATAATATATCATTTAACACAATCTAATTATTTCTCTATTCAAAGCCTAGACACATTCACTCGTTTATTCGTCCTCCTTCATTTTCTCTTCTCCTCTTCGTTATCTCTCTCCAAAAAGCTTCAGGCCATCTCAGTTCCTCCTTCTCCTTCTCACCGTTCCCTCATTCTTAAATGAAAATGACTTTCACTCTAGATCCCTCTTCCCCCTTTCCTCTTGGTATGTCCACACTCAATGGAAGACCCTTCCCCATTCTTCCTCTTCTTCCTCTTCTCTCCAACCACAAGCAAGGGTAAGATAATCCCTTTTCTATTCTTCCATTTTTTTCTTCTCTCATCCAAGCCCTTGCCAAAAATCCTCCTTTCTCTTCCCTAAAATGAAAATCCTTCCTTCTATTGAAAATCCTCCCTTCTTCTCCTTAGTCGAAACACCTAGCTAAAAACCCTACCTTTTCTTCCCCTGCTGAAACAATCCTCCTTTGCCAAAATTTGAAAGTCTCCTTTGCTGAAATTTTCAATCCCCCTTTGCTGAAATTTGCAATCTCCCTTAGACGAACCTCCCTAGCCGAACCCTCCATCCCGATCATTGCAAGTGCATGGGAAAATAAGTTGAAATGTTTGAATGTGGAGATATATTTGTGCTTGTGCCTTTCTTTTGCAGGTTCCAAGATCCTGCTAATGCTCAATAAGTGAGTATGAAGATGGTTGTCTCAAGACACCACTGCTACACTCAAATGGGGCATTAAAAAAAAATTGTTTGATGTGGGTCCTCTAAAATCAAAATTTAGAATTTGAAACTTAGATAAATTTAAATGGTAATCTTTTAAATTAAAATCAAATAAAAAATCAAATCAAAGAGAATAAAATGAAGTAAAAAGAACTTACAAGATTTATCTAAGTAAAGTTGAAAGCCCACCCAAAATCTGAACTAAAAAAATTATCCCTTCTCTTTCAAGCACTCCAACTCCTCAAACAATGAAATAAACTCATGTTTGAAGCAATGTGGAACCCATTTTTATCTAAATTTAATAATCAGGTGTGATGACGAGGTTTGATGGATGATACTAAACTTACAAACTTTAATTATAATCCTCAGTGGTTTAAATTGAAGCAGTAAAATAAGTTCTCTTTTCTTCAAACTTCACAAAACTAAACAAGCTTTAGTTTAAACTTGGAGAGGCTGATATCAAACTTATAAGACTCTTATAATAAATTTGAAGTATAGTTATTCACTAAATATGAAGTCTGATGTGGAGTTAGGGATATTCGGGTTGATGTTTGGTTATGTGAATAGAGCCTTTTGTTGAAAACTCAAAGTATTAAATTCATAAACAAGTGATCATAAAACTAATTGAACAATTAAAAATTAGGCCTGATATCAAAAGAAGTAGGAATCTTGATTGAACATCAAATCAAAGCATAAGAGAGCCTCTTGGAATTAAGATATACTCTTCAAATATACTCAAATAAATTAAAGAAAATTAAAGAATTCATGAAATATTTTCCATGAGATCGAATGATTGCTAATAAGCATAAGCAATGAATTCTTAGAAAATGTTTGAAGTATATTACTTTATTAAATACTTGAATTAAATTAAGAGAGAAATTGAGAATTATTACATGCGGATTGAATATTCAAAAACTAATCAACTTAGAATCAATTAGATATTAATTTGAAAAATCTAATAAGATATTAGACCAAATTAAAATGCCTTCCACGCCACACAATTCACATCGCAAAATAAGCAAAATGTGTTAATTAAGGCATTATTAAATACACCGAACCCCACTTATCTTTGTTTAGATTCAAGATGCTACATGGGTTGCTTCCGGTTTGGTCTTAGGACCAGTCAGTTAATAAACCTAAAAATTAAATTATTATAAGAATTTTAGCTTATGAAATGAGAAAACTAATTATGTGTAGTAGATTTGATCCTTTTTTAAGAGCTTGAGATGATAGGATCTAAAGCTCTTAAATATATTCAAATTAATCAAGTAACTACCACGATGATGGCTATTTTGAATGATGATTTCAAGTGGAGGGGATATTTTCATCAAAATGTGATTCTAATTTCAAATTAAATTAACTCAAATTAAGTATCAATATAAAAAACTACTTAAATGAAATTCAATCATTAAAAGCATAAAGAAAAACTCAATCTATCCACCTTTCACAATTATTGTTGGAGGTGACAAATTAAGAAAACTCTAGCTCAGAAAAGAGCTAATGTCAAATCAAGTGTTATTCTATGTTCACTTTCAATCAATCTCATACTTGTAAGGATGTGGCATGTGTCCTCTAACTGTGTGGCATGGCCGGTAGGCTCCATAGATGATGCAGTTATGACCAGAGTCATCTGATTGAGTGGTTTGGCCAGTAAGGATCCATTATATTATGATCACGATCATAGCTTGTATGCTCTCCAATGGCTCTACCCTTTGAATCATAGGGTATAGTTGTGAATCATAGGGTATACTTGATAGAGCAAAAGCCCTCATTTGGTAGACTGCCTATCTCCTTAGATCACCACCTCTGGATTTTTAGCGTAACTCATGTGTTGCTGATAAGAATCCTTCAGTTAGGTTGGGTCAACTACCTCC
Organism: Cymbidium sinense; assembly: GCA_021442155.1. Lineage (NCBI taxonomy): Eukaryota > Viridiplantae > Streptophyta > Magnoliopsida > Asparagales > Orchidaceae > Cymbidium > Cymbidium sinense. The sequence continues at coordinate 151,056,134 of CM038215.1, forward strand.
TCTGACTAAGTAGACTAGGGCCCATGACAGCCTGGGATGACATAACCATGGGATCTAGATCGAGCATGTCATCATTCTCCCAACCATCCGCTTTAAGTTAAAATGATGAATTTCATACATCTAAATTCTGAAACTCCACATGCTACTACAATATGCTACACATTTAGCAGTCTAACAATTAGCCTTAATCAAAAGTTCTCTCTCAATATTGGGAGTGGTAATTAACTTTAGGTGCTTGCACCTATAGGAAACCTAGAACCAGATATAAAGTCCTCGCAAAATGAGGGCAAAATCTCTAGGTAGTGTCTTATCTACTATTCCAACTGCCTTCTAAAAATTACATCGACAAATTAAACCACACTATCTTCTTAGAGGTCTAAATTTGAACCTGATTTTTTGGCTCACTGGGATAGGTTTCTCTTTCCATCTTTGGATAGTCGAATCTAAGTTATAATAGTAGTGAAATATAATGAAATTAAAGTTTAAAGTTATTTGAAAAACTCTTGCTTTAGTTCTCCAACATAACAAAACTTTGTCAGTTGAATCATTCACATTAAGAAGGCATGATGCTGAAGCTTCCTCTTCTAGAGGAAAGCAGTAGAAGGCAAGAATGTTTATGTGAGTTCTGATTCTTTGCTGAATCACTAGCCATGCAACCAGACTTGAGGCCAAAAGTGATTGTTCTCACTCATAAAAAGTTTGAATATCTCAAGTTGATGAAAAGGAACAACTCTATTAGTGATATCAAAAAATCATTCTAGGGATAACGACACTAATCTATAACCCCACAAAGGAGGCATCCCAAGACTCTATTCTCTAGAGTGCACATGGTGCTGAAAGTTGTCAAAGAGAAGGGTTTTATGAAGAAAAAGTATCAATGTCTGATTATCAAAGAAAATGAGAAAGCTTCAATAAAAAGGCTACTCTTAGTGGGTAATGCTCAAGATCATCCTAAGCAATTCCTAAATGGTGAACATCGAGGTGTGACACTTGAACCGCATGTTCAGAAACCTTCCATCAAAAGATCTATGCAAAAAGGTAAACAAATTTGGAGGCCAAAGCCTCAAAGTGAAACTACCTTAAAGAAAGACAACGACGTGACATATGGACTGTACTCCCATAAAATCCACTTCTTATGCACTAGTGTTTGGAGCTGAAGTAGTCTTGCCACTTGAAGTTTAAGAACTATCATCACTCCGAGTAGCCATTTAACACAATCATACTCAAGATAAGAATGTCCGTCTATGGATGGAAGAGCTTGATGCGCTTGATGAGGTCAAGCTCCAAGCTCAACAAATTTAGAAGTTTACCGAGCAAGGAAGTGCAAAGCATTCAATCATATGGTGCATCCTTGAGCTTTTCAAGAAGGAGAATTGGTCTTAGTACTAAGAAGACCAATTATTCCTAATATAGAATTGGTTGCAAATTTGATCCCAATTGGGAGGGCCCTTTTGTCATTAAGAAAGTGTATCTAAGAGTGGCATACCAACTCATTAGCCTAAAAGGTGAAAGACCAATGCAGCCAATTAATGGTCGATACCTGAAGTAGTATTATACATGATAAATACATTCTCGAGGTTCAATAGAAATCCCCTACAAGATAAGAAGCATTTTTTTAGTATATCTATTTAGATCGATATCGTGCTTCATGCCGAGATCCCTAAATAAATATATTTACTCAACATGAAAAAAAAACTTTCCCATGAAAATTCTCCTATTACACAAGGGTCATTTTAGATTTCTATATATTGACTAAATTAATGTTACATGTTAAAATCCTCTTAAAATCAAATGTATCAACTCATATATTGATATATTTTCTTGAATTACTTTAGAGCTTTTAAAGTGCTTTGAGCCATTTTTTCTCTAGTTATAAAATCTCGAATATATTTTTATCAAAATCTAATATATCTATAATTGTTATTATTAAGTTGTAGATTCTCACAGGAGCGGAAAGAATCTATTTCTATACATGAAAAGATAGCCATAAATGTCAAGTAAAATTTTCTCTCATATTCGTCAAATATCGGAGATCAAGTTAAAAGAACTCCCAAATGTGGAAGCTTCAATCAACTGAGTTGAAAAAAATATCAACCTTTATATCCTGAAGTTTATGACACAGATAGGTTCTAAAGGTCAAACTCAACAAGTCTATAAATGGCCGAGTTGCTAATTCTCTCCTCACTCAATAAGCCGAAAAGACCGCAGTGAAAGAGCTCTTGTTAATCAGTCTGATGACAAAACCACCAACCCATCATAGCTTAAGTCAAACACTCAAGTAGGTTTTATAGGTTAAACTCAACATGCTAAATTATGGCTGAGTTATTGACGCTCTCCTCACTCAATAAGCTGTAAGAAAAGGCCATAGTGAAAGATCCATTGCTCGTCAGTCCAATGATGACAAATGTTCAATCTCAAACTAGATCTTGCTTAGTAATTACAAGTAACCAGAATCCAAGAGATCTTTCTACTTGATCGATAGACCAAGACAATCTAAGGAAACTCTCAATTCAGAGCTACCTCAAATCAATATATATATTGCCTATCGGGTGATATTTCAATATATTTTCAAATGATCTAATCAAGAAAAAAGCATAAAAGTAATAGAGGAATGCTGATGTCCACTAATACAACAAGATAATGCATGGCCATGGAAGAGAAATAAAAGAAAAAAGTACATCATAGAGCCTAGACAATCGCTCAAGCTATCAATAAACGATAAAGGATGCTCACTCTCATAGAAGCATCAATAGCTCTCGAGCGACCTATTTTACCATGGCGGTGATGTGGGAATAGTGTCTTTCTCTTTTCATCTCTCCTATAGCCTGCTCTCGATCATGGCAATCAGTCTGTCTAATTTAGAAGAAGCATCTATCAAACTCAAATGGAATGCCAGCACTCTCCTCAAACTCATCATATGCTAGTTGACACCTCCCTACAAGCATGACCTGCTCAAACTCTAGTAAAGTGTCGATCAAATAATATTGGCGATCTCATCTAATGGATCAAAACTCTACATCTCTATAGAGAGTCTCCAAGTACTTGAGAACCTAATCCTCCAAGCTAGTGCAAGCTAGAAGATCCGAATGGTGTTCGCATATGATGTGAAAGTCCACAGTGACTCTGGTGAGTCAAAATGACCACATCCCTCAAAACACCAAGCCGCAATCTCATGCTCTACCAGTGGATCGTGTAGGGATATCGATGGTAAATCTCAAACTCATAACCTACATCTATAAAGAAATAAATAAAATAATCAATATAAAGCAAAGCGATAAATGTAAAGAAGTGCTAAAGAACAAGAGAGGAAGAAGTACATGGCAAATTTGGTACTGTCATAAGTGGCATTATCCTCGCTGACCTTCACTATCAGATAAGCTCTAGGGTTATGTGCTGGATCAGCAGAAGCCAAACTAGGTATGAGGTCTCTCACCTCAGAAGTCTCCCTAGGACAATGGGCAAAGTAAGGCTCAGTAGGGAAGAGTAGCTTCATAGAAGGAGTTGCAAAATCTGAGGTGATAGTATCAAGGCAACACTCGTGTCTAACTCTGAGTATACACTATGGAACCTCGTCAAGAATCAAGTCATCTGGAAGTGGACTCATGGCAAGGTTGAAACCACACATGCAGTGTAGAAATCTTAGTGTAGCTATGGCTAATCCCCTAACCTTGCTATGAGGAGTGGTGTCCCCAGCCTTGACTCATCAAGCTGTGCATCCTTGAAATCAAATTAACATATCGGACACATGTTGACCTCATTTTTTTGGGATGAGCTCTCAACCCTCCATCTTAGGCTTAGGACTTCTCTAAGACTTTAAGAGTTCCTTAATCTAGTGATTAGGTGGACACTCAACCTAGCCCCTAAAATACTTAGAAGAGTTAGCTATAGGAAGAGGTTATATCTTAGGTGTGTTAGGAAAATTTCTTACGCTTAAACCATTCCTCACTTTCCTTATTTCAAGTCAAACCCCAAATCAATTATATTTGATTTTCCAAACTAAAATCAATTCCATGAATGAAATCCATGATTCAAATCATGATTGAAACCCATGATCAAAATCCATCAAAAATTGCTAAGTTCAAATTTTCTAAGTCCTTAACCCTTTCTTAAGGACTTAGCCAAAAAATGATTCAAACCTATTCAAACCTTTGAGATTTTCTCATATGTCATTTATATTCTCATTTCACATATATAAATGAAATATAAATTCAAACCCATCAAATCAAATTCAAAATTTCAAAACAATTCATGAAAATTTTATTAAGTCCCTTTAATTTTCCATTAAAGGACTTAGCTAAAATCAATTCTAAACCTTGATCAAACCTATTCAAATCCTTGGGATTTTCTAAAACTTATTTAAATTCTCATTTATATATAAATGAAATATAAATATAAATTAATCAAATCATTGGCAAAATTAAATTTCAAATTTAAAATCCTTGAAATTCCTTAAATCCCTTAATTTTCCATTAATGGATTTATCTAAACTTTGATCAAACCTATTCAAACTCATAGATTTATCAAAACTTACTTATTTTATATTCACATATCTAAATAAAATATAAATATAAATCAATCTCAATTCAAAAATTAAATTTCAAATTAAAAATTGCTTTAAATCCTTTAAATTCCCTTTAATGGATTTTACCTAAATCATGATTAAACCACTTCAAGTCCTTGAAGTTTTCTCATGATCATTTATATTCTCATTTATATTCGCATATATAAATGAAATATAAATTCAAAAAAATTCACCAACTCAAAATCCACTCAAAATCAAATCTAAGCCTTTCAAGTCAAAATCTTGAACTTAGCCAAATCACTTTCAAATCAAGCCAAACTCTTGATTTTCTCTCAACTATACAATCATGAGCTCATATATAAATCCAAACCTCAATCAAACAATCAAAACCTAAATCAAAATCAAACCCCCCCCCATATTCTTCCCATGAAATTTCAAATGGATCAAAACCCATTTGACTTCAAACTTCTTGTAAATGAATTTATATTTCAATTATGAATCCATATACAAGATCAACTTCAAATCAAGCTTTGACCATTTGACCCACTTGATCACTTGACTCAAAGTGTCCTAAATTATCCTTATGAGCCAACTTTTGATCTAACCGATTGAACCAAACTCATATATCTATCGATCAAACAATCATCATGGGATGATCAATAAATCAAATTGGGTCAAACTAATCAAACCTAAGGGTTGACCAAGTCAACACTTAACCTAAAATGAAACCTTACATAGCCAAATTCCACCTTATGCCAAATTGATTGAAACCATTGATCTAAGTTCACTCATGACCTACGTTTGAACTTGACCAAATCAACATTTGAGCCTAATTGGCCCTTAACAAGTTGACCCATTTTGACCTAAAGGGCCAAAATATGTCAAAACTTGATCTAAGCCAAATTGATTGAAACCAATTGGTCAAGTCCATCCCAAATCACTTGTGGAACTTGACCAAAACATCAATTGACCAACTAGACCTATCCCAATTGACCTTAGATCCAACATGATCTAAAAGGGTCATGTTGAGCCCTAACTTAACAAAGATACCAATCCTCCATATGACTAACCAAACCTAAACCTACCATTGACCTACCTCAAATAGGTCAAATGGGTCAAATAGGTCAACTTGACCCATTTGATCTAAATGAAGTCATATGAGCAAAAACCAAATATATACCAAATTGAATCAAACCAAAGCTGCCAAAACATTTCAAATAGTCATATGAACCCTTGATCTGACCCAATTTAACCTATTGGTCAACTTGACCCAAGTTGACCCATTTTGACATAAATGGGTCAACATGAGCCAAATCCTATGAATTGGATTCCAAATCTAATGAAACTTAGCCAAACCTAGTTTCTACACATACCCAACATGTCCAAAGTGAAAAAATAGTAAATTGACCATTCTAACCCTAGGGTGGCCTAGCCATGTATTTTGGTCATGCCCTCTTTACAATCACTTGAGGCTTTCCTAAAAGCTCAAGGGGACTTAGTGATGAGTGGTGCACCCAAGCTAATGGGTTTGGGTTACCATTTGTCCCTAGACCAAACCCAGCACCTAGCTCAAAATTGAGTTTTAAACTCCCTCCAAAGCCTAATTTGATGCACATGGGAGGTTGGCAATCCACTCAGGCCTCAAACCATGTGCAATGATCAGCCAAACAACCTCCCATATGGTCAATTGGATCAAAATGGCAAGGAGGTGTCGAATATTAGATATACTCTTCCTAATTCGATAAAATTTTCATTCACTCAAGGTCGATTGAAGCTAAGGAGCCCAGAGCAACCATCTCAGAGCATTCCCAAGCTTCTTAGAGAGGATTAGAATTCTTCTTTCACTTCCTCCGCACTTGATCTCCTTCCAATTACTCTTGCACACTCCATCAGAGGGTCAAGTTGAACTTGTCTAAGCTTTCTCTAAATTTCTAAAGGCAAGGAAGAGCTCAATTGGATCAAAGTCGAAGCCCAAGTGAAGTGGTGTTGGTCCATCGATTGATCCACTCAATCCCAAGGCCTAGAAATTTTAATAGGGCTTCATCTCCACTAGACGAAGCTACCTCATCGAGCTCGAGCGCCGGTGCTCACCTCCGATGAAGTATGGAATTTTCTGACCACCTAGCTTAGGAGGTGTTGGTCCTTTGTTAAGAAATATTAATGGCATGTAAAATCCATCGTTGGATAGGTTTGTAATTGTGCTTAGAAGGTGTGTAATTTCATTAAAGCTTCGGATCTCCCCTTAGATCATGGGCGGTCTCCATTGATCCTCGAAGAACAGCTCATCTCAGTCATCCATCTGTGCATTTTGGATGGACAGCTGAGATTATTTAGCACGTTTAAAATCTAATTATTCTTTTAAAACTGTGAGAGGATTCTCAGTCATCCAATCTTTGATTCGAATATAAGATGTCACTTGCGCATTTGGGATGTGATGTTTAAGTCACCCCCTCACGATACAAAGTGTGTAAAGCGTCGCTGACCGCCACCACCACGTGTCGCAGAGGTGAGCTAGGGATTAAATGCATTAATTAATTCTAATTAATTAGTAGAACTTCTAAAATTCATAATTCCCTTTAGAAAATTAGAAAAATAAAAAAATGCTATGGAAAGATAATTTCATCTAATATTTTAAAATAATTTTAATGGATTTTGAATTACTCTTTCTCAATTTAAGTTTCTTTGGGAATATTAATTAGCTAATTATTCTTTAATTAGGTCATCAAATAATCTCAAATTTTTTTGGGGTTCATTTTAGGGATGACCTCACTCCCTAATTTTCTTGAGATTTATTGAGGGCTCAATTGGAGAAATTGCTATTTCATTCCAATTACCTATTTCATATTATTAAGTATTGGGATATGATTAGTAGTTTTACCCTATGATTAGGATTGATTAAGGTCGATTCTAGTAGGAGGTTTATGGAATAATTTTGGTGCATTTCCCTAAGCTATTACCCCTCTTCTCTCCATCTCCTATTAATTAAGGGTTAATTCATTAATTATTCCTTTAATCAATTTTTAAAATTATAAAAATTCCCTTAATTAATCTACCTTGGGCGATGATTGGGTGTTCAATGACCTAAGTATAATTAATCAAAATCCTATTAGTGTGTGGTTTTGAAATTACTTAAGTTAAACCCTTTAGATTAATTAACTTTTAATTGTGAGCCAAATTGCATTAGGCCTTTTCATTATTAGGTGCATTGCAAATTTAAATTCTTTGTGGGTTTTATGTAATCTCATTTAATTTTAGTTAAGAGTTAAGGTGGGTCACTTAATTCATACCTTATCCTAATCAATGCTTAAATGGCTCTAATTATCTAAAATTAAACAAAAATATTAAACACATGTGGGAATGGGTTAGGAACAACAAACTCATCTCACCTTTCTAAAATTAAATCAAACTTCAAACTAAACAAAAATCATTTTAAAATTCACTTTGATTTATTCTAAATTTTCTTATTCTATAAGAATGCCTTTAGGATTTAAGTAAAGTGAGTTTGTTTACATGCTTTCAGTGCTTTGGATCTTTCCCAACATGTTAAGTTGTATGCCATGTGATTTCATGCATTCATAATTTCATGTTTCAAATTTTAAAATGAAATTGTTTACTTTATGTGAAATGTGCATGTATTGGCTAAAAAAATATGGCTATTATCACTACTAAATCTAAATTATTTTCAAAACTTATAAATAAAATATCAATATGAAAGTATGCTACTTATACTTTAATTATAAGCTTGCATGTGAAATATTACAAAAGTATGCTTGGTATAGGTTTTCTTTCTTCTATGTTGGTATAGTTTTGAATAGAATTTTGGTGAGATATAAGTTCATTTGAAAAGGATCTAATGCTCACCTAATTTCATATCCTATTCATCCCTATGCTACTAACATACATAAATTGCATAAACAAAACAAGTCTATTGAACAACTTTTGCATCTTTCTTTTCTATTTCATTTCTTTTATTTACATTTTTGTACTTAAGAAAAGTGGTATATTAGTCTGGACAACCTCGAGGTTGTGAGGCTTTAAGTAGCCCTAAGTTGGTCTTGTACCTTACACTTCTGGTTAACAATGACACTGTACTCACTTATGCCTTTCTCACTTTCATGTATATATGCAAAATTTTGGATAAGGAAAACCTTTTCTACTTAAGAAAAATCATGCATATTCAACTTCTAAATTTTCTTAAATGGATTACTTAGCATGCATCATTAAGTGTGTTAGCTATTCTCATTTGCATGTATAGATATGCTTAGGGTCTATCTATATGCATCTTATATATGTTGGGAAGGAAATGAAGTAATGTGTGTTATGTGAATTTTGATTCATTTTATTTAATCTTAAAATGCCTTTATATTTGAATTGGTTTGTTTAGGTTTGTCTAAACTTAGAATTGATTAAAATATTTGATCAAAGAATTCACCTAAATGAGACTACTTAGAGGTTAGGGAAAGAAAGATAAGTTCTCTTCTCTTTCCCTCTCTTCATAACTTAGTAATTAATTGTAGGTTTCACTTAAACCAAATTAAAACATGAAATAAAACCAACCAAAATACTTAAACAACTTAAATGAAACCCTCCTCTAAGTTGAACATGTTTTTCATACTTAGAAAATTTGAATCTAAAGCCGAAGCTAAGCATACCACACAAACCTTCAAAGCACACACATTAGCCTAAGTCACCACTTCTAGCCTTAGGTTAGGTTGGTGCATGGTTTAATGTTTTTTTTTTTTTTTTTGCGATATATGTTTTAGACTAGATGTTAGGGTGTATGCTCATAGAATGAATGGTAGGATGTTCTTATTCTAATTATTCTTTTCATAGGGATTGTTCTTAAGGACCATAAAAATTATAAATAATTTTCTTGCTACCCCAGCATAATCCATAGGCCAAGTGGACTTAGTCACCCATGTGTGGGGTGATAAGTCTAATATACATGCTTGGAATTTGTGTGTGTGATTTAGCTAACCTTTGTTGCTGTTAGTTAGATTTCCACTTTTCCTTTTCATATTAAAATTTGGATAATTAGAATTTTGGAATGATTTTTTATGGGGATTAGGATTAGCATTGGTCATAAGATCCTATATTATGCTACCATGTGAAGCCTTGGAGCATCTACCATCCAACCTTCAAAGGAGGAACCAAAAAAGATGAAAAGAAGAAGAAGAAGAAGAAAGAAGAGAAGAAAGAAGAAAGAAGAAAGAAGAATAAAACCCCATAACAATGAATTCCTTTGCTTAAATTGTAATTTAATTCATTTGTAATCTGGGTTATAAAGGGTAGAGCTCTACCCACATTTGATATTTTTGAGTTGTGTAGTGGTGCACCACAATGGCTATTTATTCTTTATAAATTGGTTGATTTGTTTAGCTTTTTTTGCGTTAAGTGGCATGCTTTTCTAGTTTCTTCCTTACTTTATGTATGGCTGGATGTGGATTAGGCTCTTTAGGAAAAATAAATCTTTACCCAACTTAACAACTCAAATGAAAATTAAATAACTCATAACCTCACCTAAAGCTTAGGTTTAAAATCATGATAAACAAATTAGCAACCCTTAGGATGAGCATTTCTTTATAATATCATGCACAAATGTATCTTATTTCATACTTGATTGGAGGGTTCCACCTTTGCCAAAGAACTCAGCTTGACCTTTGAGGGCTGTGATGAAAATTCACCTCCTCCCTTCTCGCTGATTTTGACCAATAATCTCATTTCTCATGCATTAGTCATAAAAATCCAATTAGCCTGAGTCAAAATGATTGTCCAAAAATAAAAATAAAAATGGTAGATTTAGATCATTTGAATCATGTTCCTTTACATGATCTAGTCTCTTTAGGGAGTGAGTTTAAGGACTTAGCCTCTTTCTAAATAATATCTAGCTATCTTGCATAAGCATAAAGACTTGCCTACATGTATTTAAAATAGGAGGAGTTAGTTCCCATGTGATTGTAAGTCCAAGCTATGGTGGTTTGTCCTCTCTTGTACCCATTTTTCACCTTAGATTTAGGTTGTGCTTTGCCCTCACCAAAGCTCTAGATTTAAGTTCAGAGGTTGTTTCTCCCCTTTGTGGGCCATAAGCATAATTCCTTACCTCTTAGGTATTTTTTTAATCTTGTGTTAAAGAATCTTAAGTCTTAAAATTCTAATGAAAAATATAACTCAAACAAACTAAATCAATTTTAAAAAAGTAAAGCCCAGCTATAGGTTAGTTTGAGATGCTCGCTAGGTTTCCTAGCATCATGGGCATCTCCAACTTATCTTCCATTTTGGCTTCAATAATATTTCCCTCTTTTAATAAATCCCATTTGATCTTCAAACACAAACTAATCTATTGATAGTCCTTCCTTATTGAAATCTTCAGAGACATTGATCATTTACCTTAATTGAGAGTTTTCCTAAGGGATTCCATCCCTTAGGATGTAATTGATTATGGGGGCTTGCCCCTATGGGGAATTTAAAGAACCTAGTTTAAAATAAACCATATTTTATTTTTCTATGTAAAGTAGGGGAAGAATCTCTGGTACATATGCAGACCCATCGTCCTTAGTAGTCCTTATTGAGGTGATTGGTTCCATTAAAGGTTAGTGATTTCTATCTTTCGAGATAGTACACTATTTCCTTGATGATGTATCCGATCACTTGAATAAGTACATCGGTGGATCTGCATGACATCTTAGTAAGATGAATTTATATATGGTCTCTTCTTTCTTCTCTCCATAGATTTGAAAGGCGACTCCATAGATTTATTCACCCTTTTTTGGCGACTCCACTGGGGATGGTTCCTCTCTCTATCTTTGGTAAGTGATCATTGTCTTTGGGTATCGATAGTGAATTTGTACTTTGGTTTGAATCCAAGACTATTCTTCTTTTCGTTGGCACTTAGCTCATTTCATTCTTGAGTTGAGTTAGCCAACATCTTTAGGTTTTAGGACCGCATTCTTTGTTGGGCTTAAAACCACCATTGGTTTCTCCATTGGGTAAAACGAAAAGATCTAAATAAAAAAAAACATCTTAAAGACTTCCTCCTTATAATGTTCATGTTAAAGAAAGGTTCATCCTATAATAAATAAAATCTTCCATAAAGAACTTTGCTTCTTTTCAAAAGCACCTTTTCAAAAATACACTTAATAAAATATTTTCCATTTTATTTAACAATTCCATAGATGTTACATGTAAGGATTTTCAAAAATAAAACTAAGAAATTTCCAAAAGCATAAAACATCTTCTTTCAAATTCACGTTTATCAAGATGTCATTTTCAAAATAAAATGAATAATCATAAAGTTTTCAAAGCACACATCAATTTTTCTATTTCATTACACTCACACTTATTAAATAGAAAGTTCATTTGTAAAAAAATCAAAATTTTCAAAAGCACACCTTCATTTAATATACATAAATTTATTAAATGAAGATTTCATTCCCAAATAATAATAAAATCAGAAATCTCACTTGAGCATATCTCACATATGTTTCAAGTTGGAATTCTGTCTTTCAAAAAAAGTAACAATCACACACAAAAAATTTTTATGTTTCAAAATAAAATTGATCTCCATTCTACATACTTAAATTTGTTGAATGGAGGTTCTCTTTCAAAACATCAAAATCAACAATCATATTTCAAAAAATTTTCAAACGTACATTTGGAACCTCACTTAGCATAATCAAATTTGCTAAGTAAAGTTTCCAAATCCAAAAAAAAAAAAAAATCAAAATTTTCAAACATATTTGGAATTTCATTTAACATACCCAAATTTGTTAAGTGAAGTCTCCAAATCCAAAAAAATTCAAAATTTTCAAACATATTTGGAATTTCTTTTAACATACCCAAATTTGTTAAGTAAAGTTTCCAAATCCAAAATCAAAATCAACAATCATATTTTAAAAAATTTACTTTTTGCATACTCAAATTTCGAGTGAAGTTTCCAAATTCAAAATTCAAAATCAACAATCACATTTCAAAATTTTCTAAACACATTTGGGACCTCACTTAACATACCCAAAATTTGTTGGAATTTCATTTAGCATAATCAAATTTGCTAAGTGAAGTTTTCAAATCAAATCAAAATCAACAATCATATTTAAAAAATTTTAAAGCACATTTGGAACCTCACATACCCAAATTTGTTAAGTAAGTAAATCCAAATCTAAAATATCAAAATTTTCAAAAATATTTGGAACTTCATTTAACATACTCAAATTTGTTAAGTAAGGTTTCCAAAATTCAAAACTTTTCAAAACATATTTTGGAAATTCACCTAGCATACTCAAATTTGCTAAGTAAAGTTTTCAGAGTCAAAAACAAAATTATTCAAACACTTTTGGAACTCCCTCCCTCAGCATACCAAATTTGCTAAGGAGAAGTGTCCATTTTTCAAAACCAAAATGGAATCAAAATTTTTGAACACACCATTTGGAATTTCATTTAGCATACCCAAATTTCCTAAGTGAAATTTCCAAAAACCAAGTGGGACTTCATCTTTAGCATACCAAATTTATTAAAGTTGAATCCACTTTCAATCATTTCAAAAACAAAACAAAACACTTAGGATCCCCTTAGCATATCAAATTTGATAAGGATCCTACCCCTCTCAAAAATCAAAACATTCCAAACAAATCAAACACTTAGGATTTTCTTAGCATACCTAAATTTGCTAAGAATCTATTTTCAAAATTAAATAACATACACTTGGATTCTTCACTAAGCATACCAAAATTTGCTAAGTAGAATTCCAAAATTTTCAAAATCAAAATGAAACAAAATTTTTTAAAAAGAAATAAATAATCACTTTTACTTTGCTTAGCATACCTAAATTTGCTAAGTAAAATTTCAAAGCACTCAAACCAAATAAAGTCATTTGGAGCCTTACTTTAACATACCCAAATTTGTTAAAGGAAAGAATTCTCAAAATCAAAATTCAAATTCAAAACATCAATGAACCTATGGAAGCATCCTATCAAAAATTTGGAGGATCTTATCAGCTTATTGATTGTAAAGGGGAACACCCGATGCTTCTAATTAATGCGTTCTATCTAAAGAAATATTACCCATGAAACAAAACTTATTTGAAAGCAATCATTAATAAAAAGAACAAAATCTGATTCCATTCATCAAATCTTCTCTTCTTTCGAAGTGTTGTTTGCTTATCTTGCAAATCTGATGGCGTCTAGGGTAGGTGTGAGAGTCTCCTCGTGGCATCCTATCCTTTTCAAAACACAACGGTGCTTTTAGAATTGGTGTAAGAGAACTTGAGGTATCCTATTTGATTAGCATAACTGTTAGGTGTGAGAGAAGTGGCATCCTTTCTTAGTGGGAATTCTTATTGTCATCGGTGGCATCATTTCATAATTCTCCAGTGTGTTTTAAGGTAGGTGTAGAGTCCAGATGTACTATTCCTACATACAAAATAACAAACATAAATCTTTTCTCTTGAGCTATCCTGATGTGAGAGCAAGCCCTTTTGTGGCACTCACACATTAGCTGCTCTAAGTCGGGTTCACATGTTACCTCGCTAGTGTGTCACCCTAGTGGTAATTTATTGAAAGATGTGAGTTCATGTGCTTTCTTCCTAACTTGATCATTACAAACCAAAGAGTGCCTTGTTAGTACAGTAGTCTTCACTGCCCATCCAGTAAGCTACCTCATGTTAACTTTGTTTAAGAAGATGTGAGTCTCCGTGCTTTCTTCTTGAACTAGCCATCATGCTCTAACTAGGTCAAGTATATTTGAGATTTAGGGTAAGTCCCCTAGAGGCTCCTTCCTCTTGACTACTTTTTAGTTGATCTAAGTCCCCCAGTGGCATTCACTCAGTAGTCGCCCTAGGTCGGATAACACCTGTCAAGCCAAAGATAGACTATCCTAGCAATGTTCTACTTGAGGTGCTAATAGAGACTCACGGTGAGTACACCACTCTTGGCGAAATGAGTCCCATGCTTCTCCTTGAGTTGGTAAATACCTATTGAATTTATGACTAGCCATGTCATTTTTTTCTTGGTGTTAAATTAAGCCTTTCTCCCCATCCCTTGTGGGCACTCTATTTGGATCAAGTCCTTTATTTAGACACTACAGGTTACTTTTGGATTAGGCGGTCCCCTTTCTAGTAGCCACCCTTGTTTAGAAATTTTGTTCTGGATGCACAAATTCTCCTTAGTTGATCAAGATAAGTCTAGGATGATATAAGCTCCTTCTCATTTTGATCCCTCACAAACTAACAGGGTCCATGATAAAATAAATAAAGAAAAATTAATTTGTTTATGGATTAGAAATTCAATCCCCCAAAGGGCCCCTTCTCCCAAGCAGGCATCCTATCTTTAAGGTAGTGTTAGCAGGACTCCCTATAGAATTGCCGACTACACAGATAAATCCCAAGGTCGGTACTCACTCTATAGTTGCCCTTATGTCAGATTCAGTCTATTTCGCCACAAGTAGGTTACCATAATATTCATTCTTCTTTGAAAGATATAAGACTATGACACATTATTTCTAGCATGATTGTCTGCGGGGCCCAGGTAGGGTTCGATTTATTTTCCAAAGATACCAATCACCCCAGTGGCCTTTTTTAGTGGAAGATGTCAGTTCCTGAGCTTTCTTCCCTTCAATTGATTATTATAAACTGAAAGGAACTCTTTTGGTGGAATAGTTCTCCCATGAAGCTACTCCCTTTTTGATAAATCTAAGATAGGTCTAGGCTTCTATAAGCTCCTTCTCAGTGTGATCCATCGCAAACTAACAAAACCCATGAAATAATTTAAAAATAAAAATTAATCTTTTGACTATCTTCGAGCTGATCTAAGTCCCCAAGTGGCATTCACTCAATAGTCAGCCTTAGGTCGGGTTCGATCTGTTGCCCAAAGAACCAATCTAGTAGTTCTTTATTTCTATAAGATGTGAATCCCCATGTTTTCTTCTTAAGACTTGACCATTATATACCAGAAGGCATTTCTCCTTGGTTGGATAGTCCTACCTTGTGGTTGGTAGACTACTCCCTTTGGATTGGTAAATCTGAGTTAGGTCTAGGCTCCCATGGCCCCTACTTAGTGAAGTTCATCACAAACTTGTGGGATCCATTATAATCAAAATAAACAAATTAAAAATGAAATTGATCTTGACTATCTTTGAGCTGATCTAAGTAGTCCCCAGCATTCACTTTCGATAGGTTGGGTTCAATCTATTATCTTGTCAATAAATTACCCCAACAATGGTCCTTACTTTGGAAGATGTAAGTCTACTATGCTTTCTTCTAGTATCCTACATACATCGAAAGACATCCTTTTGGTTGGTTAGTCCTACTATGTGCTTAGTTGACTACCCCTATGGATTGGTAAATCTGAGTTAGGTCTTAGCCTCTATGGCTCCTATTCAGTACAACTCATTGCAAACCAATAGGGTTCATCTAAAAAATTCAAACCTAACAATATTAAAACAAATTCAACCCACTTCCTTAATGGAATTAATCAAATATTTTTCTCCTTAGTGAGATTCAAATCAAATCAAACCTTTCATCTCCTTGTAGATGACTTGAACCTGCTTCCTTAGTGGAAGGTTCGTACTCCATCCCTTAGTGGATTTCTTCCCTCTCTCTTATGTCTTGGACATAAGAAGAGCCAAATTGCACTAAGTTCTAAATTCTTTCTTTTCCTTGGATTTAAGGATAGATTATTTCTGTTAGTGCTTGTGATCTTTCAGTGTTGTTGATCATTTTAGTTAATACCAATACGTGCGATGTTTCTTTGTCACCACCTTGTTGATCATTTTTAGGATGACCTCTCAACCCCTTTATCTTAGGCTTAAGACTTCTAGAATTTTAAGATTTTCTTAGTATTAAGACACATCTAGTGATTAGGTGGACACTCTCAGCCTTAGACATAGAAGAGTTAGCCATAGGAATAGGTTATGCCTTGAGTGTTAGGAAAACTACCCCTTAAAACCATTCCTCACTTTCCTTCTTTCAAGTCAAACCACAAATCAATTCTATTTGATTTTATCCAAACTAAAATCAATTCCATGATTCAATTCTATGATTGAAACCCTTGATCAAAATCCATCAAAAATTCCTAAGTTCAAATTTTCTAAGTCCTTCACCCTTTCTTAAGGACTTAGCCAAAATCGTGATTCAAACCTATTCAAACCTTTGAGATTTTCTCATACCTCATTTATATTCTCATTTATATTAACATATATAAATTGAATATAAATTCAAACCCATCAAATCAAATTCAAAACTTCAAATCAATTCATGAAATTTTCTTAAGTCCTTTTAATTTTCCATTAAAAGACTTAGCTAAAATCAACTCTAAACCTTGATCAAACCTATTCAAATTCTTGGGATTTTATTAAAACTTGTTTATATTCTCATTAATATTATCATATAAATAAAATATAAATAAAATCAATCAAAATCAAAAAATTAATTTCCAAATTTAAAATCCTTGAAATCCCCTTAAATAACTTAATTTTCCTTTAATAGATTTAACCTAAACTTTGATCAAACCTATTCAAACTCATGGGATTTTCTCAAAACTTATTTGTATTCTCATTTATATTCATATATAAATGAAATATAAATATAAATCAATCAACCCAATTCAAAAATTAAATTTCAAATTAAAAATTTCTTTAAATCCTTTAAATTCCCTTTAATGGATTTAACCTAAATCATGATTAAACAACTTCAAATCCTTAAAGTTTTCTCATGATCAATTTATATTCTCATTTATATTCACATATATAAATGAAATATAAATTCAAACAATCAAAACCAATTCCAAACTCAAATCCACTCAAAATCAAATCTAAGCCTTTCAAGTCAAAATCTTGAACTTAGCCAAATCACTTTCAAATTAAGCCAAACTCTTGATTTTCTCTCATGGTGCAATCAAACCTACAATCATGAGCTCATATATAAATCTGAACCTCAATCAAACAATCAAAACCCAAATCAAAAAAAAAAGACCCTTCATATTCTTCCTTTGAATATGAAATTTTCAAATGGATCAAATCCCATTTGACTTCAAACCACTTGTAAATGGATTTATATTTCAATCATAAATTCATATACAATATCAACCAACTTCAAATCAAGCTTGACCAAGCCATTTGACCCACTTAGGCTCACTTGAACCTAAAGTACCCTTATGAGCCAACTTTTGATCCTAACCAAATTGGAACCAAACTCATATATCCCTCTCATCATGATCAACAATCATCATGGATGATCCAATCAAATTGGGTCAAATTAAGTCAAACCTGGGTTGACCAAGTTAACACTTTAAAACCAAACTTTAGATAGCCAAATTCCATTAGGCAAAATTGATTCCCATTGATCTAAGTTCACTCATGACCTATGTTTGAACTTGAGCCAACATTTGAGCCTACTTCCTTGAGTTGACCCATTTTGACCTAAAGGGCTAAAATGTGTCAAATCTAAGCCAAATTGATTGAAACCAATGGGTCAAGTCCATCCCAAATCACTTATGAAACTTGACCAAAGACTCTTGGCCAACTAGACCCAACCCCAGCCCAATTGACTTAGACTCTGACTGGGGTCATGTTGAGCCAAAACAAATTGATTGAAAAGAGATACCAACCTAGCCCATGGGTATTTTGGTCATGCCCTCTTCACAATCACTTGAGGCTTTCCTAAAAGCTCAAGGGGACTTAGTGATGAGTGGTGCATCCAACCCAATGGGTTTGGGTCAGCCCATCTGGCCCCTAGACCAAACCTGATCACCTAGCTCAAAATTATATTTTTAAACTCCCTCCTAAGCCCAATTTGATGCATATGGGAGGTTGGCAATCCACTCAATGCCTCAAATGACATGTGCGAAGATCTAACAACCTAAAGAATCCCTCCCATATGGTCAATTAGATCAAAATGGCAAAGGAGGTGTCGGTCATCCAATTTCCATAGGGGGAGATATACTCCCTCTAATTCAATAAAATTTTCATTCACTCAAGGTCGATTGAAGCTAAGGAACTCAGAGCAACCATCTCAGAGCATTCCCAGGCTTCTTAGCGAGGATTAGAATTCTTCTTTCTCAATTTTGCATAGTGCAAAAATAGGGGAGGTAGAGTAAATTGCTAACTTCCTCCACACTTGATCTCCTTCCAATTACTCTTGCACACTCCATCAGAGGGAACTTGCCTAAGCTTTCTCTAAAGTTCTAAAGGCAAGGAAGAGCTCAATTGGATCAAAGCCAAAGCCCAAGTGAAGTGTTGTTGGTCCATCCATTGATCCACTCAATCCCAAGGCCTAGAAATTTTAAACCCTCCACCAGATGAAGTTACCTCATCAAGCTCGAGCATCGGTGATCACCTCCGACGAGGAATGGAATTTTTTGACCACTTAGCTTAGGAGGTGTTGGTCCATTGTGAAAGAAATATTCATGGCATGTGAAATCCACCGTTGGATAGGTTTGTAATTATGTTTAGATGGTGTGGGTACAATTTCATTCCAATTCGAGCTCAATCAAGTTCGGATCTCCCTTTAGATCATGGACGGTCTCCATTGATCCTCAGGGAAGAACTTGGCTCATCTCAGTCGTCCACCCATGCATTTTAGATGGATGGATGAGATTATTTGACACATTTAGAAATCTAATTATCCTTTTAAAACCTCGGGGGGATTCTCAGCCATCCAATCTTTGATCGGACAGCGGGGAATATAAGTGTGTGTCACCGCCGCCATTTGGGATGTGACATTTAAGTCACCCCCTCAAGGCGTGTAAAAGCATGCCACCACGTCCGTGAGCTAGAGATTAATAGGGCTTAGTTAAATGCATTAATTAATTCTAATTAATTCAGAACTTCTAAAATTAATAATTCTTTAGAAAAATTAGAAAATAAAAGGAAAATGCTATGGAAAGATAATTTCATCTAGAATATTTAAAAATGATTTCAATGGATTTTGAATTACTCTTTTCTCTGAATTTGGGTTTTTTTGGGAATCTTAATTAGTTAATTATCCTTTAATTAGGTCATCAATTAATATCAAAATTTTGGGGTTCATTTTAGGGGATGACCTCTGCCTCTCCTAATTTTCTTGAGATTTATTGAGGGCTCAATTGGGAAAATTGCTAGTTCATTCCCTAATTACCTCTTTGTTGTAATTAAGCATAATTAGGGTATGATTAGTGATTTTACCTTATGATTAGGGTTGATTAAGGTCATATCCCATAAGTAGGAGATTTATGAAATAATTTTGGGGCATTTTCCCAAAGCTATTCCCTAAACCCCCTCTTCTCTCCTTAATCTCCTCTTAATTAAGGGTTAATTCATTAATTATCCCCTTAATCAATTTTTAAAAAATTCTAAAAATTTCCAAAACTTAATTAATCTACCTTGAGCAGATGCTTAGGTGTTCAATAGCCTAATTTTAATTAAGGAAATCGAAATCCCATTCATAAGTGTGAAAGGGTATTTTGAAATTACTTAAGTTAAAGCTCTTAGCATAATTAACTTTTAATTGTGAGCCAAATTGTATTAAGCCTTTTCATTATTAGGTGCATTGCAAATTTAAATCCCTTGTGGATTTTATGACATCTCATTGGCTCATAATTACTTAGTTAAATTCTTCTAAGGTGGTGTAGGTAAGGGCTAATTAAGTCACTTAATCCACCAACCTAATCAATGCTTCAAAATGGATTTACCTAAAAAATCAAACAAAATATCAAACACATGTGGGAATTGGTTAGGAATAGCAAACTCATCTCTCCTTTTTAAAATTAATCAAACTTCAAACTAAACAAAAATCATTTTGAAATTCACTTTGATTTATTCTAAATTTTCTTATTCTATAAGAATGTCTTTAGGATTTAAGTAAAGTGATTTTGTTTTACATGCTTTCATTGGACTTGTGATTTCATGCATTCAAAATTTCATGTTTCAAATTTTAAAATGAAATTGTTTACTTTATGTCAAATGTGCACGTGTTAGCTAAAGTAAAATATGAGTGGCTATTATCACTACTAAATCTAAATTATTTTCAAAACTTATAAATAAAATATCAAATCTGAAAGTATGCTACTTATACTGTAATTATAGCTTGCAAGCCAAATATCATAAAAGTATGCTTAGTATAGGTTTCCTTTTTTTCCTATGTTGGTATAGTTTTGAAAAAAAGTTTGGTGAGATATAAGGTTCATTTGAAAAGGATATAATGCTCACCTAATTTCATATCCTATTCTTCCCTATGCTACTATAAGAAGGGTTACCTACACTTACATAAATAAATTGCATAAACAAAATAAGTCTATTAAACAACTTTTGCATCTTCCTTTTCTATTTCAATTCTTTTATATACATGTTTGTACTTCAAGAAAGTGGTAAATTAGTCTGGATAACCCCGAGGTTACGAGACTTTAAGTAGCACTAAGTATATCTTTTACCTTACACCTCTAGTTAACAATGACACTGTACTCACTTATGCCTTTCTTACTTTCATGTATGTATGTGAAATTTTGGATAGGGAAAACCTTTTCTACTTAAGAAAAATCATGCATATTCAACTTCTAAATTTTCTTAAATGGATTACTTAGCATGCATCATAAAGTGTGTTAGCTACTCTCATTTGCATGTATATATATGCTTAGGTTCCATCCGTATGAATGTTATATATGTTTGGAAAGAAATGAAGTAATGTGTGTTATGTGAATTTTAATTCATTTTATTTAATCTTAAAATGTCTTTCTTTTTGAATAGGTTTGTTTAGAGTTTGTCTAAACTTAGGATTGATTAAAATATGTGATCAAAATATTCACCTAAATGAAACTAAAACATGAACCTACTTTAGAAAATTATTTAAGGTTAGGGAAGGAAAGAGAACTTCTCTTCTCTTTCTCTCTCTTCATAACTTAGTAATTAATTATAGGTCTCACCTAAACCAAATTAAAACATGAAATAAAACTAACCCCAAACACTTAAACAACTTAAATGAAACCCTCCTCTAAGTTGATCATGTTCTTTACACTTAGAAATTTTGAATCTAAAGCCCAAGCTAAGCATACCACACAAACCTTCAAAGCACAAACATTAGCCTAAGTCACCACTTCTAGCCTTAGGTTAGGTCGGTGCATGGTTGGATGTTTGATTTGTTTTATGATATATATTTTAGATTGGATGTTAGGGTGTATGCTCGTAGAATGAATGGTAGAACGTTCTTAGTCTAACTATTCTTTTTTGTAGGGATTGTACTTAAGGGCACCATCATAAATAAAAATATAAATGCTTTTGCTTGCAAGTGCTTTATACCCCTAAGAAGAATCCATAGGCCAGGTGGCCTTAGTCACCCATGTGTGGGGTGATAAGTCCAATATACATGCTTGGGATTTGTGTGGTGTGATTTAGCTAACCTTTATTTTGCAGGTGTTAATTAGATTTCCACTTTTCCTTTTCATGTAAAAATTTGTATAATTAAGATTTTGGAATGATTTGTTATGGGGATTAGGATAAGCATTTGTCATAAGATCTTATCTTATGCACCATGTAAAGCCTTGGAGCATCTACCATCCAACCTTCCAAAGGAGGAACCAAAAGAAGAAGAAGAAAGAAGAAGAAGAAAGAAAGAAGAAAGAAGAAAGAAGAAAGAAGAAAGAAGAATAAAGCTTGAAGACCCCCATAACAATGAATTCCTTTACTTAAATTGTAATTTCATTCATTTGTAATCTGGGTTGTATAAGGAGAGCTCTACCACATTTGATATTTTGTTTGTCTGGTGGTTTTACGTGCCCATTTATTTATTTGATTAGCTTTATAAATTGATTGATGATTTGTTTAGCTTTTGCATTAATGCTTTTCCTAGTTTCTTCCTTGCTTTATGTATGGCCTGGATGTGAATTAGACTCTTTAGAGAAAAATAAATCTTTTACCTAACTTAACAACTCAAATGAAAATTAAAACAACTCATAAGCTCACATAAAGCTTAGGTTTAAAAGCAAGATAAAAGAATTAGAAACCCCTTAGCTGGATGAGCATTTCTTTATAATATCATGCATCTTATTTCACTCTTGATTGGAGGGTTTCTACCTTTGTCAGAGAACCTTAACCTTTGAGGGCCATGGTGGAAATTCACCTCCTCCTTCTTGCTAATTTTGGCTAATAATCTCATTTCTCATGCATTAGTCATAAAATCCTATTTGAGTTAAAATGATTTGTCCACAAAATAAAAATAAAATTAAATTTGAATTGCATTAGATTTAGGTCATTTTAAGCATGTCCCTTTAAATGATCTAGTCTCTTTAGGAGTGGGGTTAAGGACTTAGCCTCTTTCTAAATAATAACATAGCTATCTTGCATAACCATAAAGACTTGCCTACATGTATATTTGAGGAGTTAGTTGGCGGTCCCAGGTTGTAAGTCCAAGATGTCGGTGGTTTGTCTCTCTTATGGAGGTAAACTAATTGGCCATTTCTTAGATTTAGGTTGTTTTGGCCCTCACAGCTCCCTAGATTTAGGTTCTGAGGTTGCTTCTCCCCTTTGTGGGCCATAAGCATAATTCCTCATCTCTTAGGCATTTTCTTAATCTTGTGTTAAGGAATCTTAAGTCCTAAAATTCTAATGAAAAATATAACTCAAACAAACTAAATCAATTTTTAAAAAGTAAAGCCCTAATATAGGTTAGTTTGAGGTGCTTGTTAGGTTTCCTAGCATCGTGGGCATCTCCTACTTATCTTCCATTTTGGCTTCGATAATAACTCCTTATTTTGATTAATCCCATTTGATCTTCAAACACAAACCAATCGATTTATAGTCCTTCCCTATTGAAATCTTCAAAGAAATGATCATTTACCTTAATTGAGAGTTTTCCTAAGGGATCCTGTCCCTTAGGATGTAATTAACCATGGAGGCTTGCCCCTATAGGGAATTTAACGAACCCAATTTAAAATAAACCCTTCTTTACTTTTTCATGTAAAGTTGGAAAAGAATCTCTGGTACATATGCAGACCCATCATCCTTAGGAGTCCTTATTGAGGTGAATGGTTCCATTAAAGGGTAGTGATTTCTATCTTTCAAGATAGTACACTATTTTTTAATGATGTATCCGATCACCTGAATAAGTACATTTGTGGATCTGTGTGGTGTCTTACTAATACAAATTTCTATAAGGTATCTTCTTTCTTTTCTCCATGGATTTGAAAGGTGACTCCCTATAAGAGATTTATTCACCACAACACACTAAACATATCTTAATGATATAACAAAGAGGGATAACAAAAATATTGAAAAAGAGAAAGATAGTGATTATACCTCTAGCAATGTTATCTCATGTCGGTGGTGACTGACGACAAGGCTTCTGACCACAAGGAACACCCAATAACCTCACCCTACACTCATATATCTTGGCATCTCGGACCAAAGGCCATACCCGGTGAGGTAGGTATAGTTAATCCTTGTGACTGAAAAGGAGCTATATCGGAAGTACCAAGCTTCAGTAAATGCATCCAAATAGGAAGCAATCAAGTAACGTGTCTCAAGGGGGATCATCCTGATCTTCCTAATGTCCACTATACCAAGAATGAATGGCCTACCATCATGACCACTCGACTGGATGAAACTAAACTGAATGCAACACAGTTGGGCTGGTAGCCATCTATAATAATTGATTATTCAAATCGATAACATAACCATCCAGGATGTATACTGAAAAAAGTACTCATATACTCTCAATTTTTGTTCATGGAGCAATGAATATCCATTCTCATCAAGACTATCAATAAGATCAACCTCTATCAAGTCAGATGATAAACCAAATATGTCTGGCTGGTAGACTAACAAAAATCTCTCTGACTAAATGAGGAGCAAAGAAGAACATTCAAATCGTCCATCTCCAAAGTAGATGATGCTCGGATAATTGCAAGGACTGTAGGATATCCGCCATGAAAAGAATGTCAAATACTCAAAATAAGCAAATGCACCATGTGGAGGTGAACCCAAGCGTAAGATGCTGGTAGAGTCACATCTCGTAACTCAATCATCCCCAATATTTTGTAAATCCTAACTAACATTATTGGGGCTGAGAAATACTGCTCAAATCCACTACTAATAAAGCACACGGATGAATCCCTACGTAATGGGAAGCATAAAAATGCAATATCACTATAAATTCACTAAGAATAAATCCTCGCTCAATCCCTGTATGGCTAGAGAAGTCTCTCGTGCTAATAAAGTAGGCTCATCTATAGATATGTACATGGACACTTAATTGAAAGGATCAAGTAGTGCTATCTCCACAGATAGAGCATAATCCTATAAGCTCTGAATCCATGTAGTCACAGGCAATGTAGCCCGTGCTCACCTAGAGCGTCCTAATTCCTAGAAAGCCAAGTGATAATGGTTCAAAAGAGTAATATATATAGATAGAATGGCTACCTCATCATTACTATCAATAGAAGGATGTATCTACAAAGAACTCCTCATCAGGCGGAACAAACTCCTCATAGCAGTAACCAAACACTGGAAGGCCTGACACAACCTGTAAGTCCTAAAGTGTAACTGTTAACTCCTCTGGGTCAATCCAACAAGTGTTACTACTAGCATCCCAAAACTCTGCTATTCCACAAGCCAAAGAAGAAGGCATACCTCCAAAATCAAATAAAGACACATATACTACCTCATAAATGCCAATTGTCCGTAAAGTGTCTTTGTGAACTTGCAAGATGCATTTAGCCCAAGTAAAGTATCCACGTGGGAGAGTAGGAATCTTGCCAACAGATGAATCTCAAAGTAAGTTTGATGAGCTTGACTGTAACTGATGGTGAATCAGAAGTCTAGACTGCCTCGTCCGCTCAATGCTATCAGAAGCAAGTTGTAAAATATCATAATATTCAAAACTAACCTAAGCTACTATACTATTCAGAGGATTGAAGTCCTTGAATTTTAGATTAGAGTAGCCACCCAATGTGGGATCCTCGAGTAATAGAGTCTAAGTATAGTCGGGAAGCATGGAGGCGTGCATAGAAACCACAGTGTGTTTAATTGATATTAGCATCTTCACAAGGATCGTGTCTCAATGATTGGGGACTTCTCGGTAAACATTCTCTATCAAGTGATTAGAGAAACAACACATAAGATTCCAAAGTGGCATAACAAAGCATAAAACAAAAGAGAGTTAGACTAAAAGCGGAAAAAAGAAGGGGAACAAAGAAGAGCTTCGAATTTTCAACAAACACGACTCTCACTCCATGAATAACATTTGTTGGGGCATTTGTTGACATTCATATATACCACATAGTGAATCGAAGCTTACGAGATGAATTCAATCAACTTTAGATGCTTTAGAGTACAACCAAACATTATTGAAATTAGCCCAAATGACCTCCAATCAATGAACAAACTTTGTCATTATATTCAAAATATTGAAATTAGTCAAAATATAAATATTGCACAATCAAACGATCAACTGAGCAAGTGAACGAGCTACTAATGTGCCAACATGTATATTAGAGTCAGGAAGTTGCGATGATGCCCAAATGACCTCCGTTCATAAAATTGATTGCTTCGTTAGTTTTAAAATATCAAAATCTATCAAGTAATACTATTTACAATCAATTCAAACAAGTCTATGCAAATGTAAATGATGGGAAGTGGAAACATGCAAATCGAAATACATTAGATGTCACCAAAATAAGTTGAAATGATCTCTAATTTATGAACGATCTTCACCATTGTATTCAAAACATTGAAGCTAGTTAAAATATAAATATTGTAGAACCTGATGATCAACCAATTAAGAAAACGAGTCATCACACCTACATGCATATCGAGGTCAGGATGCACCGACTTAAACCAAATGACCTTCGTTCATAAAATTGATTGCGTCGTTAGTTTTGAAATATCAAAATCTATCAAGTAAGACTACTCATACTCAATTTGGATAACTCTGCAAGAAAATTGAGCGGTCAAAAATGATAATGCACATTTTGAGCTGAAATTGATCTAATTTGACGTCGAATATATATATATATATATATATATATATATATATATATATATATATATATATATATATATATATATATATATATATATATATATATATATATATATATATATATATATATATATATATATATATATATATATCACATATTATATTTAAAGTTCATATTAAAATTGATTTGACACTTAAAAAAATTAGTAAATATCATTTAATCCTAATTAATCTGAATTTCTCCATTCAAAGCCGACCCGAACCTGATTCACGCTCCGCCCCTTTCGTTCGATCCCTCCCTTCAACCACTCGACCTCCCTTTTTTGTTCGATCCCTCCCTTCAACCGCCCAGTTTCCCCTCTTCATTAGATCCCTCCCCCTTGCTCATCTAAGCTTCCCCACTGTCAACTCTGGTTCCTCCCCTTCTCCTTCTCCTTTTCTTTGATCGATTTCTTCAAATACGCAACACAAGAAAGAAAGTCGAGCTTCCTCACTCTCTGGATCCCTCTTCTTTCCTCTTGGTTCACTTTTAAGACCCTTCCTTCTTCTCTTCTCTCCAACATTAGGGTAAGACAATCCCTTTTCTCTTCTTCCATTTTTTTCTCCTCTCGTCCAAGCCCTAGCAGAAAATCCCCCTTCTCTTCCCTAGCTGAAACCCCTAGCCGAAAATCCTTCCTTCTCTGCTCCAGTTGAAAATTCCCCCTTCTCTTCCCTAACAGAAACCCCTAGTCGAAAATCCTTCCTTCTCTGCCTTAGCAGAAAATCCTCCCTTCTCTTCCCTAGCCGAAACAACTAGCTGAAAATACTCCTTTTCCTCCCCAACTAAAACAATCCACCTTTGTCAAAATTTGAAGTTCTCATTTATTGAAATCTGCAATCTCCTTTGCTGAAATATGCAATTCCCCTTTGCCGAAATTTGCAATCTCCCCTATTTGAACCACCCTAGCTGAACCCTCCTTGCCGATCATTGTAAGTGCGCGGGGAAATAAGTTGAAATGTGTGAATGTGGAGATATACATGTGCTTGTGTCTTTCTTTTGCAGGTTTGAAGACCCCGCTAATTCCCAATAGGGCGTAGTGAGTGCGAAGATGGCTATGGTGTCGCAAGACACCACTCACTATGCTCAATATGGTGTATCGAGCAAGCCAAAAAAAAATTGTTAGATGTCTCCCCTCAAAATGTTTTAGACTAAAATCAGAATAAATTTAAATGGAAATCTTTTAAATTGAAATCAAATAAAAAAATAAGAGAAAGGAATATATAATGAATACAAAGACTCAAAGAGAAAAAAGAAGTAAAAAAGCACTTACAAGATTTATCTAAGTGAAAGTTGAAGCCCACCCAAAATTTGAACTAAAAAGTATCCCTTCTCTTTGCATTCCAACTCCTCAAACAAATGGATTTAAATAGAAGCCCCCTCTTAGCCTTATTTATAATAATCAGGAAACAATGGGACCCATCCTTATCTAAATTTAATAATTAGGTGTGATGATGGGGTTTGATGGATGATACTAAACTTACAAACTTTAATTGTAATCCTCTGGTTTAAATTGAAGCGTAAAATGGGTTCTCTTCTCTTCAAACTTCACAAACCAAGCTTTAGTTGAAACTTGGAGAGATATCAAACTTATAAGACTCTTATAATAATTTAAAGTCTCTTGTTCTAAATATGAAGTGTGATGTGGAGTTAGGGATATTGGAGTTGATGTTTGTTTATGTGAATAGAGCCTTTTATTGAATACTCAAAAGTATTAAATTCACAAACAAGAGATCATAAAACTAATTGAATAATTAAAAATTAGGCTTGATATCGAAAAGTAGAAGAAATCTTGATTGAACATCAAATCAAAGCATAAGAGAGCCTCTTGGAATTAAGATATACTATTCGAATATACTCAAATAAATTAAAGAAAATTAAAGAATTCATCAGAGATTTTCCATGAGATCAAATAATTCTAATAAGCATAGCAATGAATCCTTAAAAAATGTTTGAAGTATATTTGTCACCTTATTAAATACCTCAATTAGATCAAGGAGAAATTGAGTATAGTTGGTGATGAATTTGAGAATTGTCATAAGTGAGTCTATTGAATATTCAAAGACTAATCAACTTGAAATCAATTAGATATTATTCAAATATCTAATAAGATATTAAACCAATTTAAAATGCCTTCCATGCCCTGGATTCAACATAGAATTAGAAGTCATTAATTAAGGTATTCTTAAATACACCCCGCTAAACCAATCTTGAAAGTTTAGATTCAAGTGTCTGAGGATGCTGAGCGGGTTGCTTCCCAATTTGGTCTTAGGACTAGGTCCGGATTAACAAAATCTAAAAATTTAATTATTATAAGAATTTTAGCTTATTGAAATATCTGAGAAGCTAATTTTGTAATGTGGTAGTAGATCTGATCCTCTATTAAGAGCTAAGCATAGTTGATAGGATCAAAAGCTCTTAAATATATTCAAATTAATCAAGTAACAATCTCGATGATGGCTGTGTTGAATGGTGATTTCAACAGGAGGGGATACTTCCATCAAAATGTGATTCTAATATAAAATCAAATTAACTCAAATTAAGTATCAATCTAAAAAACTACTTGAATGGAATTCAATCATTAAAAGCTTAATGTAAAACTCAATCTATTCACCTTCCATAATTATTTGTCGGATGTGAAAAATTAAGAAAACACTAGCTCACAATGG